>PITA01004489.1:0-52193 GCA_004023965.1 Spilogale gracilis
AAAAAAAAAAAAAAAAAAAAAAAAAAAGAAAGCCAGTGGGTGTGTTTTGGAAATTCCTGGGCTTTACAACACTCAACTTTCTACCTTCAATGGTTTAACTAGGCCTTCCCCGCCCCTCCTTTTTTTTCAGCTCAGTACATATTTTTGCTTCCCTCCAACTTCCTTTTTGCCTGTGATGCAGCTAGTCATTCATTTTTTAACAGTCCACACAGAATTAGTGCACTAAGAAGCGGGAAACAGTTCTTGGGTCACAACCTCAGTGCCTTTTGATTGGCTTGTAACTTTTAAGAAAAACGCTGAATAGGAAACACAAACATGAAATCAAGTGTGGCATATCTGGACCTGGAAAAAGCAGGCCCCTCTAAGGCAAGCCTTTTACTCAGAAGTTGCTGTAATCAGAGGCAGATTTACTGTGAAGCTAATGAATCTTACCTCACTTAGATGAGGCTTTTGCAAGGCCCCAAGGGGTTGGTTCTCTTGCAATGTATTCATATAATCACTGTACAATCACTTCTGTAAAAACAAAAGTTTTGAAAACTGCTCTCTCTTCCCTCTCTGACTTCTTCTCCATCACAAGCCCTCTGGAGATAGGCAGCCATGGAGTGCCATAGGCATTTTAAAATCTGGCTAAGGGAAAGCTGGGTTAGAGATATATTAAATGCATCCAATATATGTATGTTTCAGTTTTTTCTATGTATGGTTAAGTTATTGCTGACTCACCAGCCATCACTGAAATCAATGTGTATCTCCAGAGATCCTAATGTGATATGAACTTGTCCTGTGATTCCTAGCACAGAACATTTGTAAGGACAGAGAAAAAAAATAAGGTTTGAGATGTATGGGGCAAGAAGCTAGTATGTGGAAAATTCTTCTAATTATCAAATATGTAAATTCTAAGAAGATTCAGTTCTCATTGACAGCAATAAAAAATGAAACTTCTATACCTTCAGACACATTCTCAATAATGCAGCATATATAATCATTGACACAACATAATGTTATAGGGATCTCTCAAAATAGACTTTATTAGAATTCCTGTTCATACTGCACAAATCAAAAGCAGTATTGCAAACAGTAAGTTTAGCCCATTGTAAAATCCCATACTGACTACATCCCAACTATTCACGCTAAAAAACAGGTTTAATCAGCCATGGTAGCAAAAAGCTAAATTATCTTTGTGTAGTGTTTATAGAGAATATTACAAAATTATTTGTCATTTAGTGAAGTACTAAAATAATATTCAACTAACCTTATAGGGAATAGTTTTATAGAGCTTCATGAGGTAATTAACCTATAAATATAGTGAGTTATTTTCTGGAATATTAAACATTTATAGAATATTTGTAGAAATATTTTTAAATAGTTATAGAATTCCACATTTATAAAATACAAATATTTAAAAACTTTTAAAACTTTTAAGCTACTTTTTTTTTCTTATCCCACATGAATGTTAATATTCGCATCTAACTTGGTATTTTAAGTTCAGTACTCCTTTTATTAAAGAGAGTCCCCTAAACTGTAAGGTAAGGCAAAACTGGGATCCAATGATGCATGCAACATAAAACTTAAAGTAGGGGATGCATGGGTGGCTCAGTCAGTTAAGCATCTGCCTTCAGTTCAGGTCATGATCCGAGGGTCCTGGGATCGAGGTCTGTATCAGGTTCCTTGCTCAGTGGGGAGCCTGCTTCTCCCTCTCCCTATGCCCTCATGCCCCAGCTTGTGCTCTCTCTGACAAATAAAATATTAAAAAAAAACATAAAATAGTCCTTTAAAATACAAAATAAAAGATACAAGTACTTTGTGTATATAATATTATCAATCTTACATGCCATAGACACAAACACAGACAGCACTCTGTTTCCAGGAATAAAAAATGTAGAAATATTCCGTATAAATGTATTGATAAATCATACAAACATGATGTTCAATCAATTGCATCTGATTTTCCCTAACTTCCTCTTACAGGTTACCTTTCCCAAAGAGAGTTTGTTTATTAAAGGAAATATTGAAGAAAAAAATCTCTTTGAATGTTCTCTAGAATTCTAAGGACTTTTACAAGGTAAAAAGTACATAAGGCATGTTACTCATTTGAAGGTTGTCAGTGGCATAACAACAAAAGGAGAGAGTAGGAGAAGTGGGGAGAAGTGAAGTAGCTGTCTTAAATGATTCCCAAAAATCATAAAAAATGAATGGAGCCATCAGAGTAGAAATGAATAATTAAAGTTGCACTCCAATTCTGCATTGGTGAAGATCAGGAAAGACAAACGGAGATCACTATTAATGTTTATTCCCTCTAGGCAGAAGTCCAAATTGTATGATAAAATTTGAGAATAAATACCACAATTAGATCTGTAACCTTGAAATACCATACCAATCTCTGGTATGTCTCTGTGAAGGGCTTATCACACAATTAAAATGCTAAGAAAGAGCATACAGACTACTTTTGATAGAAGAGAGAGAGAGAGAAAGAGAGAGAGAAAAAAGAAAGAAAGAAAGAAGGAAGGAAGGAAGGAAGGAAGGAAGGAAGGAAGGAAGGAAAAGAAAGATGGATGGATGGGTCACAAACACAAAAGCAAGGAGGACTGGAGAGAGAGGAGGACTGCAGGAATGAAAGGATGTAGACAGGTCCACTGAGGACTATATGCCACGTGCCATGGATGAAGGGTTTATAGCTCTTAAAATCGTTTAATAGTCACAACCTCTGGGTGGTAATTATTATAATAACCATTTCATGGAATAAAAAAATTAAAGCACAGAGAATTAAAATAGCTTGCACAAAAACACATACTTGTAAGAGATGAAGCCTGAATTCACAACTACATCTGTCTAATATGAGTTCATGCTCTTTCCATATTCAAGGCCCAGATATGTCAAGAATGGAATTGGAGGCAGAACTTCTTCTATCTGTATGGGCTTGGCTAGACATTGTGATAGCAAAAACAACACTATTCATAATGTGGCACACACATACAGTGCTTACTATGTACAAGACAGAATTCCAAGCACTTTCCGTGTATTTCCTCATTTAATCCTCTTAACAACTGTTTGTAAAAAGTACTATTATTTCCATCTGACCAAAGAGGACATTTGTAGTATGGAATTCTGCTCCCTAGGATTCTCTACTACCTTGTCCCCACTGGATGATCTAAACTAAATGACATTAAGGACTCTTTACCTGTTGCAGCCATGATTAGGGAAAAGAATTAAAACATATCACAAAAGGAAAAATTAACCTCCAAGAGCCACAGAGACCTTCCTTTTTGTATTTTCTTTTCTTTAGCATTATAAAAGCAATACTGACTGTAATATAAGCACGAACTATTTAATGGAAGTGTATAAAAAGTAAATTTCCTCCCATCCCCACTGTAATCCCACTCTCAAGCAGTTAAACTAATTCACATAAACATACACACATACTTAACTATAGCTCATGGACTTAATTTGGCTTCGAGATACATGGTGTTATTTTATGAACAGTACTCCACAGTATGCATATATCATAACTTATTTAAGCAAAAGTCAAAAGGTTTAAATCTATTGAAGATTCATGTATCAATGAAACAAATTACCTCTCCTTCTGGAAAAAAAGTATCACTGGGTACTTCTAGTTCCACCACTTCTTCACCCTTAGCTCAGAACTCTGTTCTAGCAGTACATCTCTTAGCTCAGAGCTCTGTTCTAGCAGTAGATCTCTTAGCTCAGAGCTCTGTTCTAGCAGTAGACCTCTTAACTAACCGTCACATAACTGAGTCATCAGATTAGCTAACGCTCTTCATTTCCTCGGTAACATGTAGCAAACAATGACTACATACACTAAATACTCAAAGCTGCCCAGCTACTTTCTTTGGGGTATCCTCTGCTTCCACCAGTTTCCAAGGCTCAGTTGTGCTTTCACCCAAATAAGTTTATGCCACTTTTTCATTTTATTCTAACACAAATTGAAGAAATGTTAAGTGCTAAAGATAGTTATTTCTATGAAAACTAAATGGAATTTTGGGGGAAGCTTAATAAACTGAGTCACTACAATAAAAGTGCTATGAAGTTAGATACAGAAGAAAAATCTAAAAAAAATCTACAAATTTCTATAGAAATTACACATTCAGATTGCTTTATACATGCCTTTAAAATATTTGTTTTAGTATTGGAAATACATCTAAATATTACAGAAGAATATTACCCTTAAAAGGACCAAAGTTGGGTTCCTCCCTAGCCACAGGAAAGAGCTGAATAGGTATGGGAATATTTTATGGTAAAAGGAATGGTTCAAAGGTGAAATCTATTTTAGAGATTATATAATTGATACAATTTTAGATGGAGAAACATCACATCAACTAATATGCACCCCACCTCCTTACCTCTCCTGCTAAAACATGTGAAAAGAAACATGCATTTAGGAAAAAGCATGCCTTTCCTGCATGTAACTTGAAGGGAAAGAAATCATAGCTTTTAAGCTTCAATTGTCAAAAAAAAAAAAAAAGAAAGAAAAAAGAAAAGAAAAAGAGAAAACGGAAAAGGAAAAGAAAAAGAAAAAGAGAAACAATCAGAAAAATAAATATAAAAGTATAAATAAATATTCAAGCATAGATATGAACTATATATGCTGTAAAAAAATGTCAATGATGCAATTTATGTGAAATTTCTTAAATGAGAGTACCAAAATATTTTGTATTCATTTGTCCTAAATCATATCCTATCAATAACATAGAGAATAAAACATCATGTAGCAATCCTGACTCTTAATAGAAAGCAACAAATTTATAATACATTATATTAAATTACTTAGAAAACATTTAAATATTTAAAGATAATCAACACTTAATCATTTGCTTTTCAGAGAGAATAAAATTATAATATTCTTTTATTGTTCAATACCAGAAATTATTATACATACATAGGTAGTTAATATTCACATAAACTGTTGTATTTTGTAGACTGCAGGACAATTTTTACATTTGAATAATTATGAAATGTTGAAGTAGCTTATCTCATTAATATAAACACTTAATGGAGTTTTTTTCTCATTATTAAATAAATATGAAAAAATATTTGCAATGGCACATATTACAAACTACATTTTAGTACCAAGAAAATCTAGAACTAAAAGAATCATGAAATCATAATACACTTACCAAAAAAACAAAATAAAGAGGAACCTTTAGGATAGCAAAATAGCAATGTAAAATCTTAATAGATAACCATCAAATTATAGTCAACAAATTTGAATTTTTTCTGAAAAACTACATAGGACTATCAGAACCCTATAAAGTCCTTCCAGTTGCTAATACAAAACTTAATTATATGCATAGTTGTGCAATTGCTTACTTCAGTGTTAGCAGAGAACATAAAGTAGAGAAATAAACAAAAAATGGGGATAATACAAAATAATAAAGAGTTTAAATGTAGTCTAAAGATTTAAGGTTAACAGGAATAATGCTTTCTCTGTATAAGGACATCTGAATTTAATACTGTTCTGCTTGTACCAAATCCTTTTTACCTCCTATAGCATTTCAAGCCAAGAACATGGAAAGAATTTACTGAATTGGCATTCTGGGGAAACTCCTAGTAGTTTAGTTAATAATATATAGTTTTTCATTACCAAAGAAAGACTTTGCTTCTAAGTTTCATTCTTGAAACTATAAGACTTAATAGAAACATACTTGGTTCTCAGCAGGATTAACCATACCTATCATTCTCACCACATGAAGTACTTGAAAACTATCTCTAATCCACTTCACACAGATCCTGAAACGTTCTCTTTTTTCATTAAAAAAAGATTGAGACCGTTAATGTGGATATATAAATTTCTTTTTTTTTTTTTAAAGATTTTATTTATTTGACAGCGAGAAACACAGCGAGAGAGGGAACACAAGCAGGGGGAGTGAGAGAGGGAGAAGCAGGCTTCCCGCCAAGCAGGGAGCCTGATGTGGGACTCGATCCTGGGTCTCCGGGATCATGACCTGAGCTGAAGGCAGTTGCTTAACCAACTGAGCCACCCAGGCGTCCTGGATATATAAATTTCTAATAAAACATTATAGATTGCACATATGCATTTATTACCAACCCTTCTTAAAACCCTACTACTGTTAAAATGAAGGAATTAATAAGACACTAATGTACAAAGATAATGAGAATGACAGAGTATATCTCAGAAAACAAGAAATTCAACAACATTTTTGAAGCAGGAGAGCTAACAGTTCATTGGTGACTAACTGCACAAAGCAGAAAGATGTTACTTAGGAGCTCAAGAGTGTGGAAGCCAAGAAATTAGAAATGCACATCTCAGGATCCTGGAAAGTCTCAAGATTTAGAGGTACTAAGAGTTCAAGAATTAGAGTTATCACTGAAAGAAGAAATACTGTCTGGTTTCAGAAGCTTCGATTGAAGATCTTTTTGGGTGCAGGTGACACCTAGATCACTTGGGAATAGTCAAGCAATTCTTCAGGCCAGGGAAGCTTGGCCATTTACTTGCTAAGTGAGACTGAACTGAATGTCTCTTGACTCAAGAAACCAGTCATAGCTAAAGGAAAGGGGCCAGAACCCATCAGGGAAAATGAGCAAAATATTATGTAGGGGGAGTAATATCCCCTGGAGATCTTGGTTTATATTGCTTGGTTTATATCTCCAGGGTTAAAATTGAGGATATTCCCTTAGAACAACTGACTAGGATGAAAGAAGAAGACAATGGATTTGATTATTGTGGATCCCTTAATGAAATAACCAATAGCCACCCTGACGGATGAGTGAAATCCAGTAGTCAACAAATATTGCCCTTGCCACAGACTTTGCAGTCAGACTTTTAGGGTTTCAACCCAAAATATTAAAAAACAAACAAACAAAAAAGAAAAACCACTAAGAATCACATGACAATTGTGGAAAGACTATATCATTAAATGTAGCTACTAGAACAAACAAGTAACCAGAGACCACAGAGACTATGCTGAGATTAAAAAAAAAACTTCAAATATATTATAATTTGTAATATTTTGTACATATTTAATATAATTTATAATTTACATATACATATATACAGTTATATATATTTTGCAACTATCAACTGATACATTTCAAATACAATGTAATCAACATATATGGCATCTATTTAAAAGTGATGCTATTTAAAAAGAAACCTTCCAGAAAATAAGATTACTTGGATATTAAAAATATGATTATGGTAATGATTTTAATTGAGTAAAGTTGTTAAAATCTCTCCAAAGGTTTTTTGTAAGATATGTGATTAAAAGAGATAAGAACATCTGTGGCAGTCTACAATATTCAACATCAAATTAAAAGAAATTTTAGCCTGAAAAAAAAATTATAGGATAAACATTCTCAAATAAATAATACAGTTTTTCCAGACCTGACGTACATGAACAACTGAGTTAAAAGAGACCACTGAATGCCAAGCAAAATAGGTGACTACTGCCCTCACTAAGCAACACCGTCTAAATTTTGAGAACTCCAGAAATAATCAGAAGTTTTTAAAAGCAATGAAGAAAAAATTTAAATGCAAAGACTGGGAATCCAAATGTCACCTAACTTCTACCTTCTTAATGACAACTTTGGAAGTTTAAATATAATAAATTCTTTAAAATTCTGAGGCTAAATTATTTCCAATCCAGTATTCTATACCCAACCAGATTATCAATCAAGTTTCAGGGAATTACAAAGACCTTTTCAAATATATAAGCTCTCAAAATTTTAATCCAATACACAGTCTTTTAATAAACCACGGGAGGATGTGAGTACTACCAAAATTAGAAAGTAAAGCAAGAAGACAAAAAAATGGAGGATGAAGCATACAGGGAATCTGACAGAGCAGAGAGGCAAAGGAAAAATTCTAGGACAGCTGTGCTACATGTTGTTTTGATTGGAGTACAAGGAGAGAGGACTCCAAGATGGACACCTTCTGGAAAAGAATAAAACTGATATATTATTTATAGATTAGAATATATTAGAAGATTTACAGTTATAGTAGAAAGTTTATGAGTGCATTGTTACTTATTAATTAATTTAAAAATTTATTAATAATAGGTATATCAAAAATTAACAAAATTTAAAATGATATAAGACTTTATTTTAGATAATTTCACAAGAAAGCAAAATGAATTTTACTACTCACATACCCAGCCAAACAATGCTTATGTAGTCATTATGATATATGCAGAGCATATTAATCCCCAAATTTTCATATAACTCCATCAGGAAGATGAGGGAGGAAGAAGCTATGTGTGAGAGGAAGTTGTATAAAAAGTCAAGAAAAATATCTGTAAGTAAAAAAAAAAAATTATGAAGCCACAATAGAAGCAT
This sequence comes from Spilogale gracilis, assembly GCA_004023965.1. Taxonomy (NCBI): domain Eukaryota; kingdom Metazoa; phylum Chordata; class Mammalia; order Carnivora; family Mephitidae; genus Spilogale; species Spilogale gracilis. The sequence goes on from PITA01004489.1 coordinate 8,308, forward strand.
GTTATTTCAAAATGTAAAAGTAAATAGCAAAAGAAACTCTTGCTTCTTGAAAACAGAGTCTGATGAAAAAGATTGGGAAAATGGTTGATTAACTTACAATGCTTTTTTTACTTTTCAAAATATCTGCAAGTTTTACCTTGATGAATATTAAAATAAGAAGCTAAAAATAATCTAAGTGTACATGAGGACAGCTCTATCATTGGTGGGGACCCATGCCACTGTTCCTAATCCTATTTTAGCTGAAAGGCAGCCATCCCCTGAGAACCCCATTTCCCCTACACCCCTCAGGAGTCAAGGAACTTCATGTCAAATCTCTCATATACCTGAATGCATGGAAGGCAGTTAGCCCTTCTCCCGGCTTCCTTTCACTGCTTCCAAACCATGTCTCTACTCTCCTCCTAAACTATAGCTCCTTTGATGCAATAGCCACCCACGACTTCTCTTCACTGATTTAATCTATGCACCTTCATGTCACCCTCCTTCATTATTGAAGGCTTTTTCTCCCACCTCACTTCTTCTCATTTAAAATATGTGCATTTTTTATATGTGAATTACGCCTCAATAGAGTTGATTTAAAAAAAAAATTGAAAGGAGAAAAGTCAGTGTCACACCCATCGCTGATCAAGGTAAAAATACTTAGGGATATAAGAGGGCCAGCAAAGAGCAGTTCAGTGTGAAGGTCAGTACTGAAGTCCAGTCTAATGTGAAGAATAGGAGGAAGATATAAGGAAGGAGAAACATCCAGATTTTAAGTAGAAAACTAGAGATTTAATGAGTCTTAGTAACAAACCACCAACTTTACACACACAAGGAAAAAGAAAAAAATTGAAAGGAGATGCACATCTAAGGCAAAGTAATTAGCAAATTTGTTAAGAACATGTTTGAGACATAAACCCTAAATCAACACTTTGAATTGCATCAGTTTAGTCACCACACAAAACAAAACCAATCAAACAAACAAAAAACCTGATCCCACTTAAACATAAGTAATTGTTGGGAGCTGATGGAGTCACTGTGGGGAAGATGGCAGTCTGAGCACAGCTCCTGCCTCATGGGAAAACTCACTGACTTCCATAAGTCTCAGTGAGAAGGTAACAGTAGAAGCACAGCTCCTGCCGCCGGAAAATAACCCCACTACGCCTGACGTGGTCACAGCGAGGAAAGGGCTGTCTGAGCCTCGCTCCACCAATGGTGCGAAACTGGCATTTCCTCTTTGTACTAATTTGTCTTTATCCTAAAAGCAAAAGCACATTACTCTTAACAGGGCCTTAGGATGCTCTAAACCAAACCAGGACTCCCTTACATTCCTTAAGAGTATATTTTTGGGGGCGCCTGAGTGGCTTAGTTGGTTAAGCAACTGCCTTGGGCTCAGGTCATGATCCTGGAGTCCTGGGATTGAGCCCCACATTGGGCACCCTGCTCAGCGGGAAGCCTGCTTCTCTCTCTCTCACTCCCTCCTGCTTCTGTTCCCTCTCTAGCTGTTTCTCTCTCTGTGTCAAGTAAATAAATAAAATATTTTTTAAAAAGTGTACTTTTTGTACTTTCCCTTTAAATCTCCTGTAGCTCTGTGAATAAGATTGTCAAGGCTCTTGAATGATTAAATGGTGGGCTTAAGGTAATAAAACTGTACTAACAAGAATATTGCCATGCATACAAAGGATCCATAAATAAAGAGTTCTGCACCCAGTCAGAGAAAAGAGGCTTAAGCAAATGCTTTTACCTTTGCAAAACAAGTTATCTTTCTCTTTGCCGCCAAACAGACTAACTTCCGGTCATTATATTTATGGTGTCGCTAAAACTTTGTATACAACTCATCTGAGCCTTTAACTGCTCGCTTATCTGTAAGGCCTACATTCCATGAGTATCCTTGCTACACAAACTCCCACATTCCCTTATATTGGTGTCTGCAATGAGAATGGAGACTCAATAGTCAAAAAATAACAAGGTAGTTAGAAAACAAACATAGGCTTCATTTGTATAAGCCCTCCCTAGAGCAGTGCCCCCATGGTGCTTACACACACGGTTATAAAGAAAAGGCCTATGCAAACAACTTAAACTCTACAGAATAAATAACACTTCCCCCTATTATGGTTAAAGTGCCAGACAGGATGACTACTAGCTGGTTTACTAATAATCTAGCTTATATCTTAAAGTTTAACTCTATATGTAATTTACTAACCTAAGCCTTTTTTATCTTGTTGATCAGTATACCTTACCACTAAAAGTCATCTGTTGTAAAAACATTCTGCCTTCTGATGACATGTTGACTTGTTGCCTATAAATAAAGATACTGAAAACCAGCGAGGCAGGGACGCCTGGCAGGTGATTGGAAAGGAATCTTCGGGGCTCGCTCATTCGCAGACACCATCTTTTCTTCAGGGACCCCTCATTTAGCTGGAATGGGTGTCTGGCAAGTAATATTCAAAGTGCCTGGGTGGCTCAGTGGTTAAGTGTCTGCCTTCGGCTCAGGTCATGATACCAGGGTCCCGGGGTCAAGCCCCACATTGGGCTCCCTGCTTGGCAGGAAGCCTGCTTCTCCCTCTCTCATTCCTGCTGCTTGTGTTCCCTCTCTAGCTGTGTTTCTCTCTGTCAAATAAATAAATAAAATCTTTTAAAAAATGAGTAATATTCTAAAAAGCAACCAAAAGAAACCTTAGATAATGAAGTAAAAGGTACACGAAGAAACTATATCAAAAAATTTCTCCGTGTTTTTCCAGTCTCAACTAAATGATAAGAGAGGGACAACATACAAGGAAGAGATATAAATTTTCCAAAGACAAAAAAATTAAAAATAAACTGGCAGCTCTCAGTAAAAAAAGGAAAGAGCACTGCAGAACCATCACCAAAAAGAAAGTCAGGTTTTAGTCAACTTAAAATAACATGACTGAAATCCAGGAAGCAACATCATGCATTGGCAAGAAGAAATATAACTGGATAAAATGGAAAATAACAAAGATTGGGGGGAAAAATAGACTGCCTTTTGCTGGAAAATAGCATGAAAGGAGACCCTAAATACGCATACTTGTTATTCTTGAAAAAAAAAAAAAGAACTCGTGAAATGAAAATTATCAAAGGTATTTTACAAGAGAATCTTCCTGAAATATGAGCACATCATATCCTAGGAAAAAACTGGCACAAAGTGATCAATCCCCAGATATACCCTGGTGAATTTATTGAACTTTCATTATAAGGAAAGAATCATATAGATCTTCAGCCAGATAAAGCACAGTCCAAGTAACACGGAAATAAACAGACTGATCTCAGATCTCCACAGCAGCACCCTGGGCAGATAGAAAGTGAAGCACAGTCTCCAGGGTTCTGAGGAAAAGATGATAGGACCCACAGATTCTATGACCGGCCAAGTTATTCTCCACCTATACACAAAACAAGACATTTCCGAGTAGACAGGGCTTCCGAGATTGCAGCACCCATGAGCTTTATTTGCAAAACTGCTGGCCGAGTAAAATTCAGCCAAGAGAAAATGAAGAAACCAAGAGAGACAAAGCTAAATGGAAATGTGCTTAAAAATCAATTTAAATATTGAATTAAGGCTAAACACATATGGGTAGTATGCAGATATCAGAGAATAAAAATGAACAAATAATGCTATTTTCAGTTCAAAGTTTGAAGTTATCTTTGAAACCAGGTGTAGCTTACACAGCAATAGAGATAAAATTACCAAACTCTCTGAGATTCTTCAGCTAAGACAATACTTAATGCTGTCCCATGGCATCTATTTTTGTACCCCATCAGAGCTGTAATCAATTACTTTGGGATGCTACAAGACCATGATCCCCACTCTATATTCTGCCCCCCCCCCACCCCTAGGTCTTTACAGCTATACAACTCTCTTGTCCTGTATGGTCCTATTTCACAGCCTGACCTGACTGGACAGGAATGCAGAATTAACGCAGTTAGACCAGTCAGATCCTCATCACTTGTGGGCTGGGCCTATGACCCAGACACTGTGGCCAGACACACGTTCTGACAGAATAGGCATTGTGGCCAAATCCTGGACTATAGAGGGAAATGAAAGAGACAGACACACAGAGACGGAAGACCAACTCAGATGAAACAAGGAGGATGGCTTGTTATTTTCCTCCTGAAACCTACTACACTTTTGGCCACAGGCTGCCACCAGGTATCAGTGTACACTTAATAACTTCTCTTTTATTTAAGTTGTTTTGGATGGGTTTCACCTATCTGCAGCCAAAAGAGTCTTAAAAATAACACAAATTAGTATGAGAAATGAAGGTATAATTAATGCATCCACGTTTAAAAAAAATAATGAAAAACTAGATAAATTGGAGTACAGATTGAGGGGTGATAATGAGTCCTCTACTGATGACTTAAGAAACCAGCAGTTTCTGTTTGGCAGTAACAAAATTGTTCAAGTATCATCTGCTATCACTGACCATTCAAACTATATTTCCACAGGAAGTGAGGCTTTAAAGAATGTCACAGTCAATTTAAAGACATCAGACTATGCAGATTACAACTTGTAAAACATACAGCAGGAGAGGCAGATTTGAGAAAAGAATTTCCGGTCTAGAGATAAAGAAGAAAACGGGGCCAGCACCTTCAGACAGCTGTGCTCCAGATCAGAAAACGATGTGCCCTGCCAAAACATAGTATCCAAACTATTTGAATAATCATACATCTGTGATTAAGACTGATGCCCTGATGGGGAGAGGGGATATTATCCTAACATTCAGTAAGGCAGTATGTGCAAGTAGCTGGAGAGTTAGAATGGAATCATTCCCTATGGGTCCCCTCAAACAAGTCCCTCACTGTGTGCTATACTCTATAGCTCCAACCTGGTAAGTAAATACATAAAAAGCTAAACTGGATTTCATGCCTCAGGAGGGACACACTTGAGTATATTAAAGAAACGTGCCCCACTGGACATTGTTTCTCTTCGAGGCCTTAAGACTAAGGCCATTAGCAGATAAATATGGCATCCCTTAATCTCAGGAAGGGATGTGGATAAGAACAATAAACCCTGCGGTGACAGCGCAGCCAAGAAAATCCAGACAGCATCACAATGTATCAAGTTTTCTGGCTTGGTTTACTGCAAACAGAGCTCCCCCAAACCAAACAGTATCAATAAGAATTTATTGAAGTCTGCAACAATGTTAATGCCAGCAAACAAAAAAAAAACAAAACCTCTCAACCTGATCAATACAACATGAACAACTGAAACAAAGGTAGGAAATTCAATGCCAAGGTGTTCTTGTTTTTGTTTTTGTTTTAGATGTAACTGCCAAGGATGCTGACACAACCAGACTAGATTCCTGCAGACTACGAAGAGAACCCTGCGGGGATACTACCAATATGTCCTTCAGAGTGTTTCTGGAAAACATCTGTATTGGTGGGCAGAACCTAGGGGGACTAGAATTAAAAAATCAGTCAACAGACTCAATACCCTATAAAGTGAACAGGTGGGTCCCTCTACCTCAGATTAGAGCATACTTTCTCTTGAGTCCCAGAAGTACTTCAGAAGAAGGAAATTTTTTTTTTAAGATTTTATTTATTTGACAGAGAGAAACACAGCTAGAGAGGGAACACAAGAGGGTTGGGTGGAGCGAGAGAGGGAGAAGCAGGCTTCCTGCGGAGCAGAGAGCCTGATGTGGGACTCGATCCTGGGTCTCCGGGATCATGAACTGAGCCGAAGGCAGTCACTTAACCAACTGAGCCACCCAGGAGCCTCAGAAGGAAATTTGATATCACATTGTGATGAGTAACAACACCTAGCCACATTAAATAAACTATTTATTCAATTCTTTTTATCTCAGACAGTGTTAAAATTTTAAATTTTTGTCAAGATAAATGCTAAAGACAGAGAAAAATTTTCAGTGCCATCTCGTGGAGGGACTGATCAATACCCTCTCAGGTTGATACTCCACCAGTCATTTTAGTCACACTACAGATTTGACCTTCTTGTGGCAGCCACTGGGCCACAGGGGGGTCAAAATACAAAATGCCAGTGGCAGCAAAAGCATGGGGTAATGAGAGAAGACAGTCAGAACTTTGGTGCCTCACAGAGAGCAAAGCTGTTCCCAGGGAATGAGTAATCAAGAGCAAGCATTCTGCAGAATATTTTAGAAAGAAATAAAACTCCTTGGTAAGGCAGTAATAAAAACTCAAATTCAAATGAATGCTGAGCAAAGATACAGGCAATGAAATCTTATGCAAATTGCAATTGCAGCTAACATCCTGGAGCAGACTGACATAGGACAAAAATATTGCAGAACAAGAAGAGGACGGGGCACAGAATATGGTCAGCAGAACCGGGAAGAAACATGAAAATTAAATATGAACAAAGCACTCCTTTGTTCACACTGTCTGATGATTTTTAGCAATTCCATTACAAAACAAAAATGAGAGTTGATGATAGTGCCACTGCTGAGAATCCATAAATGTAGCATATAAATTAAACAAGTTTACAGCCCAGTACCATTATATATAGGTCTTGTTGTATGGGGCAGAGAATATTCTTTTTATTATTTTATAAACTACTGATATTAACAACACCTCTATATATTTATCAGTGTTCTGATCCTTGGAGGAGACAAAACAGGTGAGCAAATAAATTTGGTTTCTAACAAGCCTTGCCCTCTGGATGGGCAATAAATCACTTGAACACATAAAATTTCCATTAGAAATGGATCTTTGCGTAGATAAATATGCCCAATAATGTTGCTCTGGATTTTCTAACCAATTCAGTAAGACAAAAAAGCCTGTCTGATATATTGAGGATAAATACTAGAAAGGAAGAGATGGTATTATTATTTGTAGGTAAAGCTGCTGGAAGAACTGACTAATGCAATATTTCAGGGGTACAATTTGTCAATGTGGGAAAAAAAGAAAAACTGCATTGTCTTTGGCAACAACCATTCCAGTTCAAGAAATGTACTCAAAGTAGATGACCAGAGATGTGAATCAGTATTTGCATGAAAGATATTTATCAAAGCTTTATTTCCCTGGTAATAATAATTTTTAAAAAAGGAAATACCTTTTATGGCCCAAACCATGGAGTTAGTCAAATAATCCATAGTAAATTTATAAAATGAGATAGAATATATCATAATATAATCAATATGTGGACCCAATTTCTCCAATTACAAAGCAGCTGGGAAAGACAGTTGGTCATGGGCACCGAGTCTCACTGCACATCCTGGCTCAGTGTGCCAGCTACAAGGTCTAACCTCCTCTGACCCGATACTGTTTCAAAAGCTAGACACGTAAGAAATAAGTAGGTCAAGGCAACCATAGCATGACTATTGTATGACTGCTCAAGAGGTGCTTATTTATTGCTTGCTACAAAAGGTGCTGAGTCCTTAGCCCTTGGTTCCTGAGATACAGTGCAAATTACTGGGCGCATAGCTATCATCCAGGTCATTAAATCACCCCACAAGAGTGGGGTCAGGAGAATTGGCCATACAAATGCTCCTACTGTTTGCTATGCTAAAAATGAGAAACTGTCTTTTCGGACACATTGAGTATCATAGTCTACTCTCAGCACCGGGTTATGAGGGTTGGGGTTTTCCTTAACCAGCTCCTTGTTTTTTTATCTACTAGTTTCGTGTTGCTTCATTTCTTTGTGCTCTGACTTATGTTTGTTAACATAATAATGTGACACTTTCTAAAGGTATTGATACCCATTCTAGAGGGGTAATAATAATGTGAGGGGTAATAATAATGTTTCTCTCCAGAGGTATTTAAGGATTCAGTACAGTAATAGAACAGTGCCTGGCCCATGAAAGTATCCAGTGAGCATTCACCAATCACTATCACTATTATCAACTTCATCCACATTATCATCAATAGAATGACGCAATATAGTCATATTTACTAAATGCCAGAAAATGCATTATATCTGCTAAGTAAAAGAGCAAGTTATAAAACTTTGAACACAGTGGGGAAAAATATGAATAACTGTTGAATCTGAGTCAAGAGTGTACTAGAGCTTTTTGTACTGATCTTATAAATTGTATATAAGTTTAAAATTATATTAACATAAAAATTACCTCAGGGCGCCTGGGTGGCTCAGTGGGTTAAAGCCTCTGCCTTCGGCTCAGGTCATGAACTCAGGGTTCTGGGATCGAGGCCCACATCCGGCTCTCTGCTAGGCAGGGAGCCTGCTTTCTCCTCTGTCTCTACCTGCCTCTCTGCCTACTTGTGATCTCTCTTTCTGTCAAATACATAAATAAAATCTTTAAAAGAAAATTACCTCAAAAACCAGTGAGTACAATAAATGTCAATCTGAATCTATCTCATATAATGTAGGCATATATGTACGTATGTACAAACACATATGCACACTCAAACACACATGTAGAAAAAATTGATAGGCTAGTTCATTGACCAAGAGCAATTTAAAGTTATTATTTCATGTGATTTGGAACGACTTTCTTTTTTTGCATTATCCCAGTATTTTCCAATTTTTTTTTTAAGGTTTTACTTATTTGACAGAGAGAAACACAGCCAGAGAGGGAGCACAAGCAGGGGGAGTGAGAGAGGGAGAAGCAGGCTTCCCACCGAGCAGGGAGCCCGATGTGGGACTCGATCCCAGGTCTCCGGGATCATGACCTGAGCTGAAGGCAGTCGCTCAACCAACTGAGCCACCCAGGTGCCCCTCCAAATTTTTAAATAGACACAAATCATGTTCATAATAGGAAAAAGAGAGTTTTAAAAAATTTTAAGCTCTTTTTATGAGAAGCCTTGCATAATAATGGCCTCAAAATACAACTAAGCCTCCATGTCTTTATCCTTAAATGAAAAAATTAAAATAAGGTATTTCAAATAATACTCATTATTTGAGGAATAAAAATTAGGCATTCAGAAATTCATGAACTTAAAGATATAATTCAAGAAGTTAAAGAATAAATACATTGCTGCATCTGAAGTTCTGAGTTCTGAGTTTGGACTCCAGTTAGTTTACCATAACCTTAGCTTTAAATAACCATGGAAGTGAAGCTGTGCCTTATAAACCAAATTCCAGGCTTCAGATGAAAGCATGTTCAAGTCACATGGGGCAACTCTAATTATAAATTAACACACTGATCACAGGAGTAGATCTGGCATTGAGTGGGAAGATCAGAATAGATAAAACTCCAGTAGCGCCTGCTCAAAACAAAGGAAGAATAAAAGAATCATCAGGAGTGAGGAAAAAAAGAAAAAAAACCTAAGTTGGCAGAATCTCAACAAGCAAATTTAGGTTCCAAAGGAGCCCTGTTGCCTGGTTCAGTTTTCTGATCCACAGCATAGATCTTTAAGGGCTGCCCAGAGTGAAAAGAATAATCTCTTTCATGAAAACTTTGCTGAATGTTTATTTGCTTTCTTCAGATGAGAAGGCTAAAAAACATGCTGCCATTCTCCCAAATACTGCGGAAAGTACTGATATCCACATGTTTCTACAGAAAAGTTAATATTCTCTCATAAATAATACAAGCACACTCTACCATATGAATATATTTGAACACTTTCATAAGTGGACCTCTTTCCATACTTCTGTTCTGCTCTTGAATATAACAAATGAATAAGTACAAATGAATAAAATAAGTTTAGAAAGTAAACTTGTTCCTAAAGAAAAAAGTATTAACTACAAAAGTAAATTTGATAAATAAGAAAAAGTTTTCTACAGAGTAGACAGATAAAGTAAACATTTACTTTAATTCTAAAAGTCCCGAAGAAAACGCAGTACTGGATCATGGCAGAAAAGATACAACACTCCAATGCTTTCACTACAAATAATGAAGTATCAACAGAAAAATGCCATAAGCAAGAAGTAAAATTCCTCATCTCTCATAAGTGCCCAAGTGGTTGGTTCCAAGGTGGGCTACTTCAGTAACTCAGTGTAGAGAAGACTACAGAGATTTCTCTGCTCTACTCATGGATCCACATTAATTGCCATTTTCCTAAACAACACATTTCCAGACAATGTGCAAAGTCTGAAAGGGCCACCAACATGATATCTTGGATCCTTCTTCCAGAAGGGCCCCCCCTCCGTATACATCCTGTTACATCTTACTGAGATTTTATCCCACTCCCATGCCTAAACCAACTGCTGCCAAAGGAGAGGAAATTATTGTGACTGACTTAGACTAAAAGACATTTGGGGTACCCAACAGTAAGTAGTAAAATGGAGATTTTACTGACAGAGAAGAAGGGTATGATATTTGTGAGAAAGGCAAGGAGCAATGTGCACCCCAGGAGAGTTCCAGATAGTGTAACCCAAAAGTCAAATTCTTTATCATCACATATAAGCCCCCACCCATTTTTCTAATCCTTCAAATACATTCTTCCACAAACTCTATATTCTTTCTCTGCAGCTTTACCTGCTGTTTTCTCAATATGTCAAGCATTTACATTCATCTTATCTTTGAAAATTCAGTCCCATCATCTTCTATGAAATTTCTCCTTTCTTCCAATCATAATTATGTTCCAAAATCTAGTTCAAAAAGCAACACTATCTGGTCCCCCACAGCAGATGAATCCCTCTCTTCTCTAGACTTCCATACTTTGGAACTTCTCTTACTAGTGCTTAGGCCTTCTGCTTTGTACCAGTCATATGTCTGGTATGAAGTAAAACCCTCTTCAAAACAAAAATGGTGTTATATTGATCTTTTACATGTCCCAGTGCTTTCGATGCAAAAGGTATGTAATAAACACCTATAGAATTTATCCAAAAACTCATCTTTTTTTAGAAATTCTTAGTAAAATTCCATACCAGGAGCCTGACTTTGTTATTCCCAATTTCTTTTAAGAATGGACAGAGAGGGTGCCTGGAAGGCTCAGTTGGTTAAGTGACTGCCTTTGGCTCAGGTCATGATCCCAGAGACTCAAGATCAAGCCCCATATCAGGCTCCCTGCTGGGTGGGAAGCTTGCTTCTCCCTCACTCCCCCTGCTTGTGTTCCCTCTCTGGCTGTGTTTCTCTATATCAAATAAATAAAAATCTTAAAAAAAAAATAGAATGGACACGGCGATGGGCCACCTTGAAACTAATTTCAGAGTAAGTTCAAATTAAAGTGATAGATATAATGCCATCTTTTGATTGTGTATTTTTGGGGAAATGCATTTAGTTTTTTAAAACACCCATTGGATTCACAATATTATTCTATGTCATGTGAACCTTTGGAATGTTTTTGCTAAGAGACATAAAGCATGAACTTACATGATTCATCAGATCCTGTTCTCTTTTTCCATTTATCAAGTTTTATTAAGTTTTTGTCTTCTTCATGTGTAATGATTTCTCCTCTCTTAATAATACAACATTCAAAATAAGTATCAGTTGAATCAAATATTGCAAACTCAAAGTGATAATATGGAACAAAAATTTGGGGGGGAAATTTTGATGGTGAACTTTGTCTAAAATTTTTCTATATCCCTTTAAAGTCTGAAATTCAGAAGTGGATACAAGTTAGGTAACCTGGAAGTTAGGTGCATGTTAAAGACACAGTGTAATTATCGTTGACCTTCAAATATTCCACATAAGCCAAACAGGTAAAAATGTTTTCTGTGCTTGAAAGGCCAACTGATTTTCTCTCAGCCAGCTTTTAAACAAGCATCTCTCCAATCAACTAAGAAGGCTATTTTAAAAGATCTCTTAAAAAAGAGACACCAAAATCACCTCAGTAAGTCATGTTTAATATTTGTTAATCAGATAACTTTTCCTTTGGTCTGGTATGAAGTTTTATGCTACATCTTGAACCCGCTCCAAACTTATCCTATTTGTAATAGAGACAAAACCAGAATCTTTGCATCAATATTAACATGACTAAGGGTTGCTTAGTTGGTTGGTTTGGTTTGGGTTTGATTACCCAAGATCTAAATATTCTGCCTTATTTGTGATATTCTCAAACTTATGAATCTTAGTAAGAAGCATGGTGTATCTTTCCCTATAGAAACAAAAAGAGCCAGGTCTTCAGAACCTTAAACCCACTCCAGGTAGGGTCCAGGCATGTGAAACAGGCTGGAACTATGATTCAGCAGCTGGTGATACAGGGGTAACTCCATTCCTAAAATTTTATTTATGTATAAAGAGAGAGTGAGAGCATGCAGAGCTGGGGGGCGGGGGGCAGATGTGAAGAGAGGCAGAGGGCAAGGGAGAGAGAGAATACCAAGCAGAGTCCCTGCCAACCCCCAGCAGGGAGCCCCATAGAGGGCTCAATGCCGCCACCGAAGCAGAATGGACATTTAACTAAATGAGGCATCCAGGCGCCCTGGGGAGACTCCATTCTTAAGTTGCAACAGTGGAAGTGGGGATACCACTGTGACCAGTGTCCCGGAAAGCCTTGCAAGCTACAGTGTCCAGGTCACTGAAGGTCAGCAGCAGGGTCCTCATAAGATTGGCCCTGATGGTCTAGCCTCTCCTCATTCCTATTTCCCAAGTCTAGTTCTCTAGCATTCTTGTGGAAATTCTGTGAGCTTCCCAACATCTGTTCAAATTCTCTTAAGGGTCTATTCTGCTACTTATGGATAAGAATCACAATGAGAATTTTAAAATATACATGCTCAGACTTGTACGGCACTTAGTCTCAAACTGCTTTAAATCATTATTTCATTTGTACTTAAAATTTAAAAGGGGGTGTTTTTGGTTTTTGTTTGAATTCCTTTCCCCCGCCCCCCAGTGGTTCATTTCATTTTCTTTCTTATTTACAAGGTTGGGGGGAAAAATTTGATGGTGAACTTTGTCTAAAATTTTTCTATATCCCTTTAAAGTCTGAAATTCAGAAGTGGATACAAGTTAGGTAACCTGGAAGTTAGGTGCATGTTAAAGACACAGTGTAATTATCGTTGACCTTCAAATATTCCACATAAGCCAAACAGGTAAAGATGTTTTCTGTTCTTGAAAGGCCAACTGATTTTCTCTCAGCCAGCTTTTAAACAAGCATGGCATTGCATTTACTGAATAGTAATATGTTTCTATAATGGGCAAGCCACAGTATTTTGTTCTAAATATTCCACATATGTCTTTGTGTGTGGGAATTTATGCTTCTGTACCAAAGGCACAGTGTGAAGTCTTTACTTTTTGACCTTCTGCCTAGAGTACCTTAAAGAGCAACAAATATTGGAGAAAATTAGCCTGTTTGAATTTATTGTAACACTGAAACTTCAAAAGAGCCAGGAGCTGCTCTAGGAATAAGAACCTTGCTGAATTGGTTAGAACTAAGAATTTTGCTTTATCACAGTGGTACACAAATAAACAGGAAATTTTATTTGTCCTGTCAAAATGATATGAGAAACTAATCAAATCAATTCTGGTTGTAAAAAACAAAGAGGTTATTGTCCATCTGGGCTATCTCTTGCATTTGGTGGTTCTCTCTCAAAGCTTGGTGCTGCTTACTCTACCTCCCTCACCACGTCCCACCCCACCCCACCTCATCCATTTCTTCATTCCTGCTCTGAGGCCTGAGAAACTAACTTGCACATGGCATCTCTCCTAAGTTTTCCTGCTAATCAGCTTCACTGAGACCAGTGGAACTCATGAGCAGGAGATCAGAAAACTGGAAGAGAGGGAAGTTATGGTATTTCTGTCCTGTTCTCTGTTCTAGCGGCCAGCCTCTTAAGACAGCCACTTTCCTCCACGATTATAGCTCCCACTGGGAACCTCCTCTTAACGGTTCCAATTTTCACTGAACTCTAATAAACTCCTTTCTTCTCTTTGTCCTTTGGCCTTAGGAGTGAGGAAGGCTTTTCATTTTACTCTCTGTGGTTACCTCACCATTCCCTGTTCATTCTCTTAACCCAACTGGCATCCAGGCAGTAGTTTCTTTAAGTCTCTTTGCTTGAACCACCTAATTATATGGTATTTTCTGCCAAAACCTTGCCAGCTTACAGGTTGGAACTACCTGATGCATTTAACATGAATTAAGGTCTTATTTTCATCCTTTCAGCTAGGAATCAGTCTTAGGAACCTGGATCCATACTCTAAAGGACCACTCATGGACACAAAGCTCAAGAAGCCATGATAAAATCCAGAGTGCTAATTTATTAAGATACAATAATACATATCATTGTCAGGAGGATTGGATACCTGAGTCTTCCCAATAATTTGCTTTATTTACTGCAGCATTTGCATGAGAAACCAACTTATAGTAAAATATTCAAAAGTATGCTTGATAAGTCTAGATTCAGATAGAGGGGAGTTCATTATATTATTCAATATTTTATGACATTAGACTAACATAGTCTGGGCCTCTCCTGTTTCCTTTATGAGTTCTCCAAAGTCATAATAGGCCCCAGCCATCTATCCTTAAAAAGTATTTCAATCTACATGGACAAATTTTATCTCTCTGGCTACTGTACTGAGTTTCCAAGGCAACAGCCATGTTTCCCACCACACCCAAACTCCTTCTACATGCACAGTTCTGATTGGTACATTTCTTCTTCAGAATTTTTTTCATTTATATAGTCAAATCTTATAGGACTGAGGGCCATTATGTCTCTATAAAATGATTTAGTTCATTCATGCTTTCCATAAATATATGTTGTCTTTGATACATCTGGCAGATGCTGGATTTGAAAATATACCCTGAGGAACAAATTCATTCTCTTACCCATTATGTGTTGGTTTCTTATTTTACCTCTCAGAAAGTATACTTTTTACTCTCCATTTCATGCTCTTTAGGGATACCACATAGTATTCCCCAGTTACTGACAATACAACTGTCTCCTATAGGAATATCAAAAAAGAAAATAATCAGTGCCATAGCAACACCAAAGGAAAAAGAGAAAATTTTTACAGAACCATTTTAACATTCTAGATATTCTGAATTTCGTGAAAAATAAACAATATTTGGTAATAATCTGAACAAGTTAAGACTTCGCATTTTTTTTATTATGTTCTATTTGTCAAATTTGTATGTCTGAGTGTCATTAGAAATTAGAGTTGGGAGGTACCTGGGTGGCTCAGTCGGTTAAGCATCTGCCTTTGGCTCAGGTCATGATCTCAAGGTCCTGGGTTGAGTCCCACATTGGGCTCCTTGCTCAGCAGGGAGTCCGCTTCTCCCTCTACCTCTGTGAGTGCTCCCTCTCTCTCTCTCTTGCTCTCTCCCAAACAAATGAATAAGATCTTTTTTTAAAAAAGAATGAAATTAGAGTTGGCCCACATCAAAATATGAACTAATGCATGTCTGTTTTCTCCATCTCCATCGAGCCATCTATGAAAGAATTCTTCTCCTTCAGGACACCATGCCTCAACGTATACATGTGTACACCAACCACTACTTTTTACTATTGGTATAATAGTCACTTTACTAGCTTATCAGCTTTTTACTCTTACTCCTCTATAATGTACTCCTCGCTCAGCAGTAAAAATAATAACCTAAAAATCAGACCATGCTAGTCCCCGGGTTTGAATTCCAGACCTGTCATTTCCTAACTCTGTGACCATCAGCAAGACACTTTACTTCTCTGTGCCCCCATGCCCTCATCTACAAAGCAAGCCTGTTCGCGGTACCCTCACAGAATTCTTCTGAAAGTTAAGTGAGCGAATACATGTGAAATGTTTAGATGGATTCCTGACATTAGAAGCGAGCCATTATTTTACATTCACCAAAGTGGCTTTTTCCATATTTTATGTAATATCCCAACTCAGGCAGCTGCTAGGATATTTTATGCTTATTGCCTCAGGGAAAGAATGACATCAAGGAAATAAGGTTTTCAAAACTCTTGGCAGAGGCATTCATTTAAAAAAAAATAAAAAGACATTTTGAGTTTCAAAGGTTTCAGGGCAGAAAGTTTTTACTGTAAACAGACGATTTAGAAGAATAAATGAAAAACCAGACTACCCAGCCCTAGACTAGATAAAGATTCTTTGTTCAGGACCGTCAGAGAGAGCATTGAGCCCAGATGCTGCGCTACGTCCAAGGTAGGAAGAACACAACTCTGGGTATGTTCAGGAAATCCTGTGTCCTATCTCCATAGAGGGCCTGAGACAGTTGCAAAGCCCAAGTTTTCTGAACTCCACATGGTCTAGGAGTAAAGGAGAAAAGGCTGCATGTTTTATCTAAACAGAAGGAGAAGAGCCCCAAAAGTTTCCCTCACCTCTAGGCCACCAAGAGCAACCAACCAAATATGCCCCTCTCTCAAGGAGGCAGAGAGAAGAGTTGGCATCTACAGAATCCTTACGGTGACATGAGGGACAAAAAGAAGCAGTCTTAGGGAGCCTAGATTGTTCAGTTGGTTAAATGTCTGCTTTCGGCTCAGGTCATGAGGTCCTGGGATCAAGCCCCACATCGGGCTCGCTGCTTGGTGGGGAGCCTGCTTCTCCCTGTCCTTCTGCCTGCTGTTCCCCCCTGCTTATGCTCAATCTCTCCCTCTCACTCTCTCTGACAAATATAAATAAATAAATAAATAAATAAATAAATAAATAGATGATAGATAGATAGATAGATAGATAGATAGATAGATAGATAGAAGCTTAAGAAAAAGAAGCCATCTGCATGAGTCATAACCAAGGGCAGATAGACAGAAACATGCCTTCATAGGTGCCAGCACTGTGGTGCCTATATGGTTCAGTCAGTTAAGCAACTGGCTCTTGATTTCAGCTCAGGTCATGACCTCAGGGTCACAGGATCAATCGGCCTTGCCAAGCGCCCCACATCAGGCTCTGACTGGACATGGAGCCTGCTCAGGATTCTCTCTCCCTGTCTCCTTTTGCCCCTCTCGTGCCCTCTCTCCTTTTCTAAAGAAAATAAAAAATAGATACCAGCATTGAAAGGGAACACCTCAGTCCCCTCCTCCTAAATGCCTTGGCACAATATAAGAAAGTCCCAGGACAAGGAATTGTTATATATTTTATATCTGATTGATGGGGGGAGGTCTCAAAAATTAAGTGCATTTCTTAAATGTCCGCCTGTTGCTCTCAAAATAAACTACAAGCTTCTTACCTTCACTACAACAGCTGCTTGGCCAAGTTCCTGCCTCCCTCTCTAATCTTGTCTCACACCAATTTTCTCCTCCATCAGTACATGCCAGCTACAGCAGCCTCCTTTTTCTTTTGAGAACAGGGCAAGTAGTTTCCCAAATTAAGCCATCTGCAGTTGGTTGTTCCCAATGCTCTTAGAATGTCTAGATCATTCTAAGCCTGTGTTATCATTAAAAATGTCTTCAAGCCTTCTCTGACTTAAAGTGAACTTCCCTATGTGTTCTCCAAATCATTACATAAACTCATCCACAGTACTTAACACAACTATATTTATCTTATTTATTTACATTATTTTTTCTTCATGAGGGCTGGAACCTTTTCAGGTTTTTTCTCTGCAATGTCCTCAGCATCTAGCATAGATCCTGGCATTGAGCAGGTCCTCAATAAATTATTTGTTAAATGAATGAATGAATGAATGTTATCCTTCATCCAGCCACAGTAGGGAAGTTCACACTATAGTAATAACTGAGATATTTATTCCTTTCAAATGAAAAAAATATATATTTATTAAAAGAAACCAAACAGAGTATTTTCTATCCCAAATATATAAATTGCAACATATATGCTCAGGGATACCCAAGATCATCCTCAGTTTCAGTGATTTACTAGAAGGTCTCACAGAACTCACCAAAGCTCCCAAACTCATTATTCATTAGTTTATTATAGCAAAAGAACACAGACTAAAATCATCAATGGTAAAAGGCATATAGAACAGAGTCCAGGAAATATCAGGTACAAACTATTAGTTGTCTTCTCCCAGTGGGATCCTGTGGATTGTGCTTAATTCTGCCAATAACAATGTGTAACAATGTGTGACATGAAGTCATGCCAACCAAGGAAGCTCACCTGAGCATCCAGGGTTTTCATTGGCAGGTGAGTCATGTAGGCATAGCTAATTGGCAAAGGTCAAGCTGATATTATGTGACTTAACTGGCCCTACCACATATCACATATCACATTGTTAGCATAAACTATCTGGTGTGGTCCATGGCTCCCAGATAAACAGACATTCTGATCAGGCAAGTTAGTCCAAGAACTGAGAGATTATCTCCAGAGCCTGGTAAGTGCCAAATGTTTCTCTGGTATATGAAGAATTTGTACCACCCAGATGTACAGAGTCAATCCTTTAGTGTACACAATAATCTATCTTTAGTCATTAAGATAATTGGCAATACTGAGTTAGCTGACACAAATGAGAGCCTCTTCCAAACCCACTGAATCAAACCTAGCAAAGAGAGCATTGTAAGAAAACAGTAAGGAATTACTGGCTATATGTGTATGGGTGTGTGTGGTAGGGGAGGGAATAAAGAAAAACTCTTAGATAAATGGGCATTGAACATACTGTCAGAATAACCCTGAAAGAAAAATCTGAACCTGCCTCTGGGGAACAGAATACAATGTGAATGGCTGTAAAGTCCCCACCAGAAAGAGAATTTCCTCCATATATAGTAAAGGAAGTTTTCTTACACCAGTCACCTATTTGAGAGTTTCTCTGAGAAGTTAATTGTCCACAGGTATCTAGAAAGTAATTGATCAAAAACACTACTTCATACCTACTATTACAATGCAGCAAAATACCTACTAAGACTGATAGAGCCCCAGGAGAGAACAAGAGTGGAGGTAGGAGGAGAAGATCAATAAAATCAACCTTGTCCCAAAACTTGACAGCCAACAGGAATGCACATATCACACTTAATCCAAAAAGGAAGGCAGAAACAAGGGAAAGCTTTATTCAACTTCCTAGAATGGTTATTTTCAATTTTCTCTTTTGAATTTCTCGAAACTTAGCAGTGAAATCTGTAGGCAAAAATGGCTTATATACTTAGCTGCTGTGGGCAGAGAGAGAGTTGTTGAAGAAATGATGTCCTATTTGGCTACAATTCTTAGACATAGAGAAATCCCAGGAAATAATGTAGGTGGTGGTAACTATGAATAAGAGAGGAAAAATACAATGAATAAGGAGGCCTAAGGTTCATGGGCCCATAACCTGCAACCAAAGTGGTACTTGGTACTGAGAAAAAAAGAATCCCACATGATTCCTTCTTACACACAATCACATACATTGCCTTGCTCCAATAACATGTAAACATGATCCAAAATAAAACTCTGTTGATACAGAAGAATGTTCATTTATATCCAGTCCCACCCAAAAATCTTGACACCAGTTTTTTTTATTTTTATTTTTTTAAAGATTTTATTTATTTATTCGACAGAGAGAAACACAGCTAGAGAGGGAACAAAAGCAAGGGGAGTGAGAGAGGGAGAAGCAGGCTTCCCGCCCAGCAGGGGGCCCCAGGTGGCATTTGATCATGACCTGTGCCAAAGGCAGATGCTTAATGACTGAGCCACCCAGGCACCCACAAGTTCTTTTTTAATAATAGAATCAATATAGAAAATTCTAGGTAAAACATCTACAAGAGGCAATGATAGAACATAGAGTGCTAATTTTGCGACCCATCTCAACAGGTTTCAAGAACACTAGATGAGCATCACCACCTCTAACGTGGATGAATTCTGAGACTCAGCTGGAATCAGGAAAGCAAGGTGTAAGACTTTCATCTGCCTGTCCTTTGTGACCCATCTACAGGGGCATGGGCCTAAAATATCCAGAGGATAAGAAAGATCTCTGCATGCATAAGTTCTGTTTGGAAATAACCAACACTAGTTCACAACTCATCCTCTTGCCCCTCTGCCTCTCAAGTTTTAATCCTTTCTCCATCCTTTTAGAGATGACAGTTCCATGGAATACCATATAGCTAGAAGTATAAGAAAAACCAGCACTATACTACTGCCTGGCATATAAAGTTAATAGAAGGAAGAGAGAGAGAAATAGTAAAAAGTTATATGAATGGTACAAGGAAAAAACTGAAGACTCCTTCAAATTTTTCCTGAATGAATTCTCTTGTACAAGGTAAAATCATCAAGAAGTGGAATAAGGTATAGTCTTCTTGTAGAAGAGTCACATTCAACCCATGGTCACTGACACTATCACTTGGAATAGGAGATGTATTCATCAACCAGCTTGAAGTCTCAAAGGAAATATCAAACAATATTTATAATGATGAAGGCAGTAAAAAACAGACTCCATCTTGCTTATTTGTAATTACAATAAATGACCATTCCCTCTTCAAACTACCCTCACGTGTCCTTCAGCTGCATTACTCCCACTAATTTTATAGGTTTTACCTGAATGAATACATCAACAGTTTGGGCTAGATTTTGCCTCTGTGAAGAATAAATAAGACACACACACACACACACACACACACACACACACACACACACCATGAAAAAAAAAACTTTTGAAATTTATTAAAAGGGGAGCACAAGAAACAGAAAGTCAATTACCTTATTTTCATTAGTAAATGGTACCAGCATTCATGTCATCCTTGACTTCTGCTTTTCATATTTCCCACACAAAGAATGACTAGGGTCTTTATTTGTCCCCAGCTTTATTGAGATATAATTGACATATACCATTGCATAAATGTAAGATGCACAACATAATGATTTGATACATGCATAAACTATGAAATGATTAGCACAATAGACATCACCATCAGCTCACATAATTTTTTCTTCTGATAAGAACTTTTAAGATCTCTATCTTATAACTGCAAGTTTTTACTTTTTTACTTCCTTCACCTATTTTCCCCAACCCCATCCCTGCTTCTGACAACCATCAATTTGTACTGTACTGAGTTTGGTTTATTTAGATTCCAGGCATAATTGAGATCATACAGTATTTGTCTTTTTCCAACCTATCTCACTTAGAATATTGCCCTCGAGATCCATCTATGTTGTTGAAAATGGGATTTCTTTCCTTTTAATGGCTGAATATTCCTCTACATGTCATGAGTATGCGTGTGCGGACGCACACATATTTCCTTTATTCATCCATCAATGGATGCTCAAGTTCCTTCCATGTCTTGGCTATTGTAAATAATGTTGGAGTGAACATGGGGAAACAGGTATCTCTTTAAAACAGCTATCTCAAGAGCGCCTGGGTGGTTCAGTTGGTTAATTGACTGTCTTTGGCTCAGGTCATGATCCCAGAGTCCCAGGATCTAGCCCTGCATCCGGCTGCCTGCTCAGCAGGAAGCCAGCTTCTCCCTCTCTCACTCCCCTTGCATGTGTTCTCTCTCTATCTGTGCTTCTCTTTGTCAAATAAATAAATAAAATCTTAAAAAAAAAAAAGACAACAAAAAAACGACAGCTATCTCATTTCCTTAATATATATATCCAGAAGTAGAATTGCTGAATCACAGGCAGTTCTATCTTTAAATTCTTAAGAAAACGCCTACTCCAATTTGATTCTTACCAACTACATACAAGGGCTCCTTTTTCTCCACATCTTTTGCCACATGTGTTATCTTTTATATTTTTGATAATAGCCATTCTAACCAGTGTGAGGTGATATCTCATTGTGGTTTTGATTTGCATTTTCCGATGATTAAAATGTCAAGTGCCTTTTCATGTATCTGTCAACCAACTGTATACCTTCGGAGAAATGCCTATTCAGGTCCTTTGACAATTTTAAATTAGATTATTTGTGTTTTTCTTATTGAGTTGCTAAGATCCTTAGATATTTTAGATATTAAACACTTATCATATGTGGCTTGTAAATATTTTCCCCATGCAGTAGGTTGCCTTTTCATTGTGTTGATTGTTTTGCTGTGAAGAAACTTTAAAGTTTGCTGTATCCCACTTGTTTATTTCTGCCTCTGTTGCTTGTTCTTTTGGCATTTCATTAAAACTTCTAGCTTCTATTTTCTTAATGCTTTTTAAAAGCCATTCACGTCTTCCCAACACCTCATTATCTCTAACATCTGATTATTTCTAACACACCATTATCTCTAACCTGGAATAATATACTTCCTATTGGACTCCCAGAGTCCATTGCATTTTCTACTCTACTCCATTTTTCATACTGTGGTCAGGAAGCTTTTTTCAATATTCAAATTTCATCCTGCCAGGCTCCTATTTAAAATCCTCAGTGGTAATTCTTTCTTCTTCAGTAACACTACTATTTCTCATAATTTGGACCATGCCAAGCTCTCATTCATGTCTCTCTACTCATCTGTCCTTGCATCAATTTAAACAAGCTGAGTTGTTGAACCAGGTCTTTCCATATGATGTTATCTTACCACCAAATCCCACTCCAATTCCATCACCCCTACTGCTTACTTCATCTGGATCAAATATTCCCATTCTTCTGAACTTTCTTTTTCTATGATATATTTCCTGACTACTCAAACCTAAATAACCTCCAAAGTGACCTATATCCCATCACTTTTATAAATGCCAAATGATCTGCACCGATCACCACCACCTCCACTGCAAACTCCTGTTACAGTCACGGTACTAAACACTGACACTGAACACTGTCTGACACTGAGGAGGCTCCCACATATACGCTGAATCAAGTAATAAGGACACTTCTGAGTGAAATTCAAGAAATCATCAATTCTATGAAATAAAAGATGAACAATTAGATGATAAGGCAACTGTGTAAATATAAGGGGCTGGTTAATAAACAGGCAAATCTTTTCTTTCTTTATTGATAAATATGTTAGAATCCAAAATGCATAGTAAAATATAAAACTGCAAATCCACTGTATGATGTAGACTCTGCATTGTGGAAATCTGAATTATTGATATGGAAGACAAAATTGAAATGCTTCTCTAAAGGCAAAGAAAAATAACACAAAGGAAAACTATGAAAAAGAGATGACAGAAGTAGAGGAGGGAGAAAAGTAATGCCAATTATCTACTAATAATTGGTATTGAAAAAAAAGCAGAATAAAGTAGAAAGATCAAAGATACAATTGAATAAAAAATGTTTTTAGGTCATGAAAAGCCTAAATTTTTACAGGCTCAAGTTGCATCTTTGGATCTGAGACAAAATCCATGAAAAAGTGAAATCTTAGCTAATTTATAATTAAAATTTTCAATTAGATAATAAAAAATCCTAAAGAATAAATGAAAAACCCCGTAATAGTCAGGCAGAAAGAGTTTAATATTTCATCCTCTTGGTCATTTGAAGAGGTGTGGAGATGTAGTCCAGGCTCCTAATTCAGCTCATAGTTGCTAAAATATATAGACCCTAACTCCTAGCATGTATCAGCATACTTCTCCATCTGGGTTACACAAACTGGTAGCCTGATGGCAAAAACAAAAATAATGTTCATACCACATTATTCCCAAATAGACTAGAATATATAGCATATTGCTTTAAAGATAAAGTACTAAAACTTATCCCATTTATTTGACATTTTTTAGTATTATTCCAGATGGTCTGGTCTAAGAAGTCTACTCAGGAACTACTATGACTTGTGGTGTTCATCCTCCAGAATATGGCCAGAAAAGTAATCAACAGCTTCTTGGTCAATAAATGTGGAATCACTGAAAGGTCTTTGCCCCGATCAGAAGAGTTCAAATCTTTCTTGACTCTGAAATTTACTAAAAACCTTCATTAAAAAGCACATAAAAATCCATGTTATTTGCATATACAGCCTTGTATAGTGTCATGAGAAAGGAATCAACATCAATGGCAAAATAAACAAGATAATCATTTTATAACACTTAGCAGTCATGGAATATAATAAAGCCTAGAAGGTAGTTGATCATTCTCCTCCTCATCATCATCATCTTCATCACAGCTCTTCAAACAGTTTAACAGCATCACAAGCAGATGAATAGTAAGGAGGTAAATTTGCATACCACCAACAGAAGGATTCCACTCATCCTAACTTCTAAAGATTTCCTGAAGGGCCTCTTTTCTTAATGGGACAAAGGGCAAACATTCTAAAGATTGTGAGTGTCATAGATGATTTATCTGAGAAAAAAATAACTTCTTTTGTTGTACTAATGTCTCTAGTCAAAAAAGATCAAACTCGATACCTCTGCAGTAGAAAATGGCAGGGTAATTGAGGCTAGATCACACTGACTTGAGGGCAAAAAGGTGTGACTTCCAATTCTACTACCAACCAAGGAGATATTGATGTTCAAAGACAAAATAAAGATATTCTGGGATATTCGAGCCATTCCTAAAATAAAAACTAATTCAAAATATTTCCTAGAGGGCGTAGTAAGTCAAATAAAAGAATTCAAGAGTGAAGAAGCTGTGGCATTCAAAAAAACCAAAAACAAAAATAAAAAAAACCCTAACCAAAAAAAGGCAAAGTTCCCAATATTTACAGGTAAAACAAGTGTCTTTTTGGGAAGTTTCAAAACGATCAACAGAAAAATTATTTAGATAATTAGCTCACTTAAGTAGCCAGTTTTAAAATATACACAGACATCTCCATACTTTTTTTTCATAGCTCAGATAACACATTTTAAAACCCAAGGAAATAAATTGCCATTCCCAAAATAAGATAGTATATCAGATGCCTGAGAATAACAGAACAACAAAAATGTGGTAACACCATGTAGAAATCCACCAAAGTTATCAAGGAATATAAATGCTAACTTGAAATAGAGAACTATCCTACATTTCTTAATGGAAAGACTGAAGGAAATATAGATATGTTCTTAAGTACTTAAAGAAAGAAAAGCTTTTTATTTTTAATTAATGAAATACAATTTTTGTCTCTTTTTTGAAGCATCTAGTTCCCATAGACTTAACACTAACCACAACTCCAAAGGTTTTGGCAATTGTGCCCCAGTTTTGTCAAAATACGTAATTCTCGATAATTATCCCTGAATAAATTTTCCTCCGGAATTATTAAAAATAATCATTTGGATAAGTGGACCATAAATACTTGCCCATAGAACCTATGTTTGAGTAAGAAGGATAATTGTGTTCAGACTAGTTGTTGTTGCATGTAAAGGAATATCATCTATCACTCTTAAACTATTGCAAAATTTTCAAACCATAAGGTGTTTCAAGTCCCTTAATTTTTTTTACATTTATTATTATGTTTTAACTATCATTATTAAGTAATACATGTTCAACATTAAAAATATGAAAAGTAGAGAAAAGCATAAAACTTTAAAAATTATTCATGATCTTACTACTTCAAGATACCAACTCTGGGGCACCTGGGTGACAGTCAGTTAAGCATGCAACTCTTGATCTCAGCTCAGGTCTTGATCTCTGGGTCATGAGTTCAAGCCTCACTTAAAAAAAAAAAAAAAGAAGAAGATAGGAACTCTTAAAGATTTTGTGTATTTCTTTCTTGTGTATAAGGTTAACTACTACCAACAGTCAGACATTATCAGGATTTACTAACAATCTGTTAGGAT
Source organism: Spilogale gracilis (assembly GCA_004023965.1). Taxonomy (NCBI): domain Eukaryota; kingdom Metazoa; phylum Chordata; class Mammalia; order Carnivora; family Mephitidae; genus Spilogale; species Spilogale gracilis. Next base: position 33,492 of record PITA01004489.1, read on the forward strand.
AGGGTAGAGTAGTCAGAAGTCTATTTCTAAAAATATTTATGGAGATTCCTGGGAATAATGTATCCTAAGGGAGGAAGGAACCAAAACCTACTACACCTACCAACAAAATCAGTAGCCAGCAAAGAGGGACATCAGGTCAGGGATGGAGGCTATCACTCAGGTGTGTTCCATGGCCCAGCTCTCAATGAATTCCAGGGAGAAGGATGCCACAAATGAGTTACTAAGGACTGTCTTCTCCAGGATCTCATGAAGATATTGAGGATGCAAGGATGTTATACTCCAATCCCTCTGCAGCTGACTGCAACACATTAACAATGAGGGACAATATTCTTACTTCAGCAAGAACAGGTCTGGCTTTGACGTATAGGATTCTAGACCATTCAGCAGTGCTGATACCTCAAAAGTTATAATATATCAGCAGCATAGGAACTCCAGAAAATAAAAAGAGGACTGTGGAGTAACAGCAGGGTCCTATTTCAGAGAAAAGGAAAATATAGATCGGTACTGTAGCTGTGAATCCATTTGTACCCACATGCTTGCACAGATTGTCTCAAACACATGAAGTGTATTGATGTATAACAAGAAAAAAAAAATTATTCTCCTCTTAAGAAAGGAAAGCAATGAGCCATTTTGCTAACAGAAAGCTCCAGGGCATGCTCCTGAAGCCCGAGAAATAAAACAAAGAGAGAGCTATATTGCTTTGCATTACAAAGAATCCGGAGTTTTCTAAACATGCAGGTGTCCAGAAAAGGATACCACCAAAGAAGTCTAGAGAGAAGGGAAAAGAGATTGGCAGCAAGCAACTGCCCAAGGTGAAGGAACAATCGATGAGAAATGCCTAGGGGAAGAAATGGCTAAGGGCTTTCAGAAGAGGGATGTTATTTCATTTTAGGTTGAGAGTCTGATGTACTAGAACCCTTCTCAATTGCCATCAAACATTCAGTACAAGTGGTCTGTGATAAACACTTGATGATGCTTATGAGAAATCAAAATTGCTCCATGATTTTTTTGGAGTGAAATAAAGGACAGCAGAAGGCAAAATGTTAGGGTTCTATAGAAAACAGATTTGAAGAGGAAATAACCATGAGAATACAAACTTTCAGGAAGTAGAAGATCATATTACAAATTCCACATATTATCATAGAATGTATTATATATTTATATATAAATACACAATAGAAAAATGCTGTTCTTTTTTATTTAAAGTATATCAACATGTTTTCAAGTACTTTTCTACTTTCTATTTTTAATAACTGCAAAGAATTCCATAACAATGAGACAGGGAAACTGAAGGAATCCATAAAAATATGCTTTTTGGTCTTTTTCCTGCTTCTATTCTTGCTCAGACCTGCACATCCAACCTACTTCACAACTGCCTTGTAATGCAAATAGTTGTATGTTCTCCTTGTAAGATACAAGGATTTAATGATTTCTTTAAAATAGACAACATCGAAGGAAGCACCAGGTAAGAACGACTAGACACAGCCATGGTATGCGTTTTCCAGAACACCAGCTCTAGTAGCTCAATACCAACACCCCCTGGCTCCTGGGAATAAGAGCTGGGCCCTTCCTCATCTTTGTCCTAACCAGTTCTTGGATGCCTGAGGGGAAACATACACCAGAACACTATCCTTAGTAAAAATCCCAGGCCCTGAACAACAATGAGACTGATGCTCCTTTCCTTTCTGTATCTCCCAGACGCTCCATCTGTATGTATTCTCTCTGTATCTTCAGCAAATTCTGCTCTCACATCCTGCTGGATCAAGTTTGACTTCCATCCTGCTAAAATCAAGGACCCTCTTGGCTGGCCCTGTAGGACTCACTCCGGGTTCTTGGACCCAGTCTGCAGACATCAGTAATATGAATGTGAATTTATTTTTTTTTTTCCTTTGAGTTATCTATTGTGAACCTATAAGTTATTTCCAGGATTTCACTGTTACAACAAATATTGCAATCATCAAACTCATGTGCATATATATGAGAACATGTCTATTTATTTAGGGCTATTTCTTAGGAATTAAAAAGGCTAAGAGTACGAAGACTTTTCAAGCTTTTGATGAATATGGACAAGTTGTCCTAACAAAGAATTATATCATTTGCTCTCCTACCAGCAACGTGTGATAGTTTCAAGTCTGTTTAGATAAATACATGCCTGGTCAGGCTTAATATTGAAGAAGGAGCTAGAATAATTAAACAATGAGAATATGTAAGAGTACCAAAAATGTCAGTTAACATTGGGTCAAAGAAAGAACTGGTCTTAGCAAACAGCTGACCAAAATGGCTTCAGTGTTCCTTCAGCTTCACAAAACTGATAGGCTCTTTGACTCTCATAGGCTCCTGACCTCCTATTCCTCAGATTATTTATTTTAGAAAACTTGAAAATTCTTTTTCTGACTTTTTGAGAGGTAAATCTTTTTAAAGATTTCTGACCAGGGACGCCTGGGTGGCTCAGCTGGTTAAGCGACTGCCTTCGGCTCAGGTCATGATCCCGGAGTCCCGGGTTCGAGCCCCACATCGGGCTGCCTGTTCGGTGGGAAGCCTGCTTCTCCCTCTCTCACTCCCTCGGCTTGTGTTCCTTCTGTGACTGTGTTTCTCTCTGTCAAATAAATAAAATATTAAAAAAAAAAAAAGTTTCTGACCAGTTTCACAATCCAGGAATATCTTTCTCAAGGACCTGGGAACCACCTTTGGGAAGGTAATCATCAAGAAAGCAAGCACCTCTATCTCCCAGTCAGTGTGGGAGGGCCAGAGCTACCCCGGGTTAGGAAGATAAGAGACAATTTACCTTTCCTCTGGGTGAGGTCAATTAGCAAATACGGGTGGCTCACACCTCTCCCACTCTTTGTTTCCCTGGAGTTGAGCTCCAACTTTTAGCCCTTTTTCCATATTGAAATAATCTTGAATAAAGTCATTCCTTGCCTGTTTAACTTTGTCCAGTGCAATTTTTTATTTCTATAGTCCATAAAGCCACCAAGAAAAGCAGAATATCTGTACATAATAGAAATTGTTAATTCCTTTTGAAATAAATTCATTTAATTAGAGGTTTTCTCAACATTCCATTTTATTTCTCTCACCCAACATAAATTACAAAGTTCCCCAAGTCTTATAGCTCTTTATATCTTTAATTTGGTTAAGTATTAAATTATGATAGGGGCTTTGCACCAAGCATGCAATTTCTCTAATTCTATTGCCTCATTTGTAAACAAGGACTTGTTAGATGGTTACTAGAATTCCCATAGATCTAACAGTCTGATTCATTCCTTGCAAAATCCCAAGTCACTAAAAGCCCGCTCTACTATAGAACGTGTTTTGCCAACACCAATTAGCTCACACACAGCTGGGAAATAGAGGAATTATGTTAGTATAATGTGCAAATAATCTGGTAAATATGGAACTTTTTTCCCTAGGCAAGAGGAACCAGAAACAGGAATAGAAATGGACCCTTCCAAAGTGAAGGATAAAGCCCTCCGCCCATGTTTGCTGGGGGAATCGCAGCTCTTTCAGCCCCACTTTCCAAGATATTAAAGTAAATCCTATGCCAGGGACTCCTCCCGGGGGAGGGGGAGCACTCCAGCCTCCTATGGCTCTTCCTCAGGACAGGCTGCACTGGTCTGAGTCTCTGCTTGCACGCAGCTATGAGCGCTTCACTAATTCAGGAGTTGCCAGCATTTCCACTGTATTTTTTCCTGTACATTTGCACATCCTCTGGGACAGCCTCTAGCTGTACTGAACTGCCTTGCTGAATGGTCTCTTATCTCCCAGGAACTGTAGCTCTCTTCCTTTGTGTTCTGGCCATAAAGCTGCACTTGTGTAAGTGGCCGTTCCTCATCCTCACTCTATTTTCCCTATTAAGTCCTATTCATTTTAGCACACAATTTGACAAAACATCAGGCTTTTGGTCTTTGGGTTCTCTTCAGAACACAGGAACTTGGTACTGAGAAGCATAACTCCACTAACTTACCACAAACTGAAAAAAAAAAAATCAAAAAACCAAAAAACCCATGATAAGGCCTTAGACTAATCACTCGTCGATTTGTCCAAAAATTCTTTAATTAAGTACCAGGCACTGTGCTCATCTCTTCTACCGCCTCTACTGAAAATACCTGAAGGTTTTTCATCTCCCATGATGATGGAACTATTTGGGGGCTACTTTCACAGGAAAATTTTCCATCCAAATATCCTTTGCATGCATTAGAACCCGTTCCTAAACAATAGAGAGTGTTTCTGTTTCAAAATTTCAATGTATTTTGTGACTTGGATAGAGCTGTAGCTGATCTCCCCTCTCACTGGTTTCTCAACACTTTCCCTAACGACAGCTTCCTCAGGCTTTCAGGACTGGGATCAGGCCCCAACAAGGCAGTCTCCCCAGCTCCTACCTGGTGGCTCACTTCACAGCAGCTCACTGATTCGCCCCTACATCCTCGGGCTTGTTGCACAGCTCTGTGTTTCACTCAGTAAACGAGGCCACACTTGACTTTTCATCTTCCTGGAGGTGATTCATAACAGAGCCCCTAAAACAAAACAGATCTGAACAAAACACATATACACCCCATGCTAATTTTATCACAAGTCAAACATTTCTCTGTCTGTTAGGGGAAAAAATGCCCCACCTAATGCAGTACTTCAAAAGCTAGTAGGTCAAATGCCCAAGAAAATACTGTTTTTCAGCTCCATCAGTGTACTTAGCTTCCCATGATTAGTAACAGATGGAATTTTCAACTCAAATATATTGCTTGCTTTTATAAGGGATGGTTAAGGCCCAAATAATACTGAATGATAATCAAAACCATAACCTAATTCATAGTGGGATAATAAAGGTCACCATATCTTTATGCGTGTATGCATAGAAATGCACAGAGATCTGCAATAACATATATGATGCTACTAACTGAAATAAACTCAACCTCCCTCCCCACCCCAACCCCCACACACAGAATAGGGAGAAGTATGAATCTTTGTTAACGAACTTAATCAGCGATTTACAGGTAATTATTTTAAAGTTTCTTTCAAGGTACTTGTGTAGCTATGACAGTGGCTTTTAAGAGGCATATGACTCAGCTAGAACCCAAGGGGCACAATTACCAAGCAGGGACTCAACTGCTGCATGATAATGTGAGCACTGATTGCATTGTAGAGAGGCAGCCTTTCACTTTATATTATGATGAAGAAAAGATGTTCTCCCGCCTTAAATTTTTAGAATATACTGTCTCAGGAAATTATTTTTCAGTACTTTCATAGAGAGGTCCGGTCAGGAGTACAGAAAAGCAAGATGAAGAAATGAGTCATTTATTAAGAGTCTGTCTCCTGAAAACCTAACCTACCCCATCATATAGGAAAAGTCATATATGCTATTGCTGCATAAAAAAAATTACCCCAACTTAGGTGCATCAAACAGCATCCATTTATTTTCTCACAGTTCTGTAAGTCAGAAGACCAGGCACATTATGGCTCATATTGTGGCAATCTGCCCAGCGTTTAGAGCTAAAAACAATGCATGGAGATCCATGCTGCATTCCTTTCTGGGTTATGGGATCCTCTTCCAAGTTCATATAGTTGTTGGTTGATTTAGTTCATTAAAGTTGTAAGATGAAGGCTTTCTTTTTAGTTGTCAAAGAGAGACCATTCTCAGCTCTGAGAGCCATTCCCTGTCATGTGGGGACATGGTCTCTCTACAACACTACAGTTTGCTCTTTCAAGGTTAGCAAGAAAATCTCAGCTGCCTTAAATATCTCAGACCTCTTTCAAGGGTTCACTTTGTTAGGGCTAATGTAGAGCCATGAAATTAGCCATAATACCAGGCTTACTAAAGGTAACACAGAGGGCCTGGGGGCAGGGAAGTTTTCAGAAAAGGGCACAGGCCTTTGGAATGCCAGGTCTGCATGACCCCTCTGCCTTTGGAATGCCCCAGGGGGTTATGAAGGTTTCTTAGCCCAAACAGCTGCCTGTGATCTAAGGGATATATGCATTGTCCCTTAGGCTATGTGTAGCAGAACTCCTAGAACAACATGCTGATTAGCATATTGTATCTTTCCCATAAACAGATCCTCCTAGTTCCTGTGAGACCCCTTGTCACACATCACGTGCTTGCAATGATAAGGATCTGTGATTATCCTAAAGGATCAATGAAAGTGGGAGCAGAAAACAGCAAAGGGTCTTGTCTCTGAACTTGACTCCCTTGTCTTCTCCTCTCTCTCACAGCAAAATTTGGACCACTCTTTCACCCCTTGGTACAGGGATTGCTGGCCATTCCCAACATCACTGATCAGATGAGGACCACCCAGGATAATTTCATTTTTTATTAATTCAAAGTCAATTGATTAGGAACTTTAATTACATTTGGGAAGTCTCCTCCACCATTTAACCTAACATAACAGGAGTGACATCCATCCCATGATGTTACTCACCAGAACCAGATTGTGTGAGGCAAGTACACTAGGGAGCAGAAGCCTTGAGAACCATCTTAAAATTGCTGGAAGCTTGGAAGAGACACTAACCTTTCTTCTGCCTACCTTTCCTCAACTAGTTGAGAGCTTCTGCCTACCTTTCCTCAACTAGTTCAGAGCTTCCTGGAAGAATATCACACAAGTCCCACCCAGGAGTGGGGAGGAGGGGAGGTTGCAAGGTGTCAGCTTCTGCTTTGTGCTCAGTTAGCCTTGTGTTCCCTCATCAATAAATTAAATGGTTTACACAAAGGGATAGGTAAGCCTATGCTGACTGGCCAAGATCAGGTATAGGCCAAGGTGATACTAGAAGCAGCATAGTGCCATGTATTTCCCTGGCCCCAAAGTGTATTTCTAAGCCCCTAAAAATGTGCGGCGCAAATCCTCAGCACCACCATCCCATGCTACCAAGGTAGCCATTTACTTCATAGACAATGCTATTGTATTCCTGCGTTATCCAACCAATACTACTATATTTGCCTGTAAACAGCCAGACAGGATGAAAGTTTGTGTGAGTGGCATTTATGAGCAGAGCAGAGTCCCAAGTTCACTTGGGGACTTGAAGAAGTTTACATAAATAGAAGGCAGGATATCTCAACCTGATCCTAGCACAGGTTCACTCTATCCCTTTGGGTAAACCAGTCATTTAATATGACACATTTCATCAAACCCTAACAAATCCAAAACAAAGAATGCAACTGGTTATTTAGTCAATTAATGGTAAATAGTCAATACCTACAAAGTATGATGCAAAGATAAGTTAGTAAGGCAATTGCGTTTTATATTCTCTATATTTTTTAAACGTCCGAAACATTTTTAAGGGAATACTCAGTAAGAACTGAGGTAAATTTGACAAAATGCTTTGTATGGAAAGTAAGTTGTTTTTTTTTTTCAATCAACCACAATTTCCCCAGTTTTCATGGGGATCTAATACTCTCCCCAGAGCTTAACCTGTGGCCAGGTTTACATAGTGGCTGTTGACTCCTCTATTTCCATTAGCTCTCAGCTAATGACTTACAGGTTGCTCTCTCTGGGAGTACTTTTGCTCAATGTTTCTTACTGCCTCCCAAGAATAGGAGTATAATTAAGGGAAAGACAAAGAATAATCCAACCCAGTATATCTGATGATTTTTATCTAGTATTTTTTAAAAGCATGTAAAAGATGAGCGTGCCACAGAGAGGTAGACTGCTATTGAAAACTCTGAAGTCAGGGAAGATGTCTTCAGGGAGGACAACTATCCAGAGCCTTGAATGAGGAGAAGGCCTAGAGAGACCTGAGAAGGGGGCATTCTCAGGCCCTTAGTGTGTTGTCCTAGAAGTGGGAGCCAGCTTGGCTAGTTCAAGAGACCAAAAATAAAGGCCAGTATGACTACAGGGAGTGAACAAGAGTAAAGGGAGAGAAATGTGGTCAAAGTGGAAAGCTGAACATAGGCAACCACCAGATGATTTTAAGCAAGAGTGATGTACTCGGATTTGTGTTTTATGGTTTTACTGGTAGTTGCCCAAGAGGGTTGGCATTGGTACAGGAGAAGGGTGGAAGTGAAAGAAGACAGACATGGTATTATAATGTAGAGCAGATACCATCTGTAGAACCCTTTACCTCCCTGACTCAGACTTGGCAGGAACACTGCATGCTCCCCATTGAATAGTTAGATAAACGCCTTAGTTGCACAGACTGACCAGTGGTTTTTTGTTTTGTTTCTTTTTTTTTTTTCACTTTTAAGTTATCTCAACATCTGATGGACTATAACAACCAAATAAACCTGGTAGCAGAAAAAATTACAGGCCAATCCTCAGGTGATATACAAATAATTACTTACCTTTCTAATTGGTTAAACCAAACTCTCCTTTTTCAGTGCAGTAAATACGAGAGACTTCAGAATCATTGTCCTGGTGTTCACCCAGTAATATCTATAGGGAACAAGAGAACAAGGTGAAAACTTGTTCATAATAACAATAACAGCCTGTTGTGATCACTGTTTTTAACAACAGAATGTGATACACATAATGAAAGCTCATATAAGTGTCAACTTAAATTGTCACAACTAAACAGACTCATGAAACTGCTGCTACTCAGATTAAGGAACCCAAGAAAGCCCTTTCATAGTCACTATTTCTAGTCACTACTACCCCAGGGTACTACTATTCTGACTTCTCATAGCATAAAGTAATGCCTGGTTTTGTATTTTATAAAAATGGGACATTAATTACAGTATGTTTTCTTCTATGCTTGGCTTCTTTCATTCAATATCATGTTTGAGATTTACTCTAATTATTCTGTACTTGTAGTTCAATCATTCTTACTGCTCTCCATTGTGTGAATATACCTGAATGTATTCATCCAACTTACTATTAATGGGCATCTGGGAAGTTTCCAGATTGGAGCTATGCTAGTAGATGTCATTAGGTAAAAAGAAAAGAAAGAGAAATATGTTTACACATACATACATACATATCAGTGGGGCATGTATCTAGGAGTGAAGCTGCTGGACCATGTTTTATGTATATTTTGAGCTTTGCTAGATATTGACAAACAGTTTTCCAAAGAGATTAAACTGATTTATACCAGCAGGGATGAATGTTTCTTCAGTCATTCCACATGCTGAAAAGGCCTAGGTTTGCTTTTTGTACTTGGAACTACTTTAGAGATAATGAAACATATTATGGAATACTTTGGGACCATGCAGTCAATCAAAATTCATGTTTCACCTCTCAGATGAGTGGTATGTTTCTTTGTGGAAATCATTTGTATTTTCATCCACATAGGTCACAGAAATGGAAAATGCAAGAGATGAGTGTGTGGCGCTGACATTACACTACCATCTTCACTAACATCTGGGGAACCTGCCATGAGTAAGTCACTATGATCTTCATGTAACTGCTCATGTTGTAAGGACAAGAGAATGACAACCATATACCTAGGTACCTAATGATTTGATTCTTCAATCGATAACAAAATCCTTTTCAAAATATTAACTTTTTGTTCATACTTCTTATATTAATACTAAATATGACCAGCTATTACATTGAAATCAAGCCTGATTTTTAAAGACCATCTCCTAATCATTCAAACTAGACATGTTTTAATCAGTAAGGAAGTGGGCACCTGGGTGGCTCAGTGGGTTAAGGCCTCTGCCTTCAGCTCAGGTCATGATCTCAGGGTCCCAGGATCAAGGCCCCTGTCAGGCTCTCTTCTCAGCAGGGAGCCTGCTTCCTCCTCTCTCTCTGCCTGCCTCTCTGCCTACTTGTGATCTCTCTGTGTCAGATAAATAAATAAAAATCTTTTAAAAAAATCAGTAAGGAAGCACACTGATTACAAAATAATAGTTTTGGGGACATTTTCTATGATATCATCTCACCTATACAAAAGTTCCACCCTTCCATAGTTTTAGAAACAAGTTCAACTTTAATAATACTTCATGAAATAATAATATTCAATGAATATAAAGAATAGCTTGATAAGAAAGCTACAAACTCAAACTGAAAAGTTGGTATCTATTCCATGCTTTAAAGTGCTGGGTAGACTTGGACCTGTCAGTGATTATGGGAGGTAGAATATCAGCTATTTTCTTTTTTTTTTTTTTTAGATTTTATTTTTTTGACAGAGAGAAACACAGCCAGAGAGGGAACACAAGCAGGGGGAGTGAGAGAGGGAGAAGCAGGCTTCCTGCTGAGCAGGCAGCCGGATGTGGGGCTCGATCCCGGCACTCCGGGATCATGACCTGAGCGGAAGACAGTCGCTTAAACAACTGAGCCACCCAGGCGCCCCATTTATTTTCAAATGTTCATGAATGACACTGAAAGTCAGGATGTGTGGGTGGAAGTTACTTCTCTTGCTTGGTCACCTGGCTCAATAATTAATATGGTATATTATTCATGTTTGTCAAAGAAAGGATAGAATCAATTAATGTTAATGTTATAACATTTAATGTTAATTGTTAAAATAACATTATGTTTATCATGTTCAAGTAAGAGAATTATAAGTATACATCTTCTACCACTTATTCTTTATCTTCTTGATTTCTAGGTACATATATTTTCTAAAACACAATGCAATTATCTAGGAAATAGATATTGGAATATTATAGTCCTTTATTCAAGAGAGAACACTAAGACAATTTTAATGAGATTAAGAATGATGATGAAAATACCATTCTTCCTGGAGGACAGAAGGTAGCAAGCTTTTATTATTTTAGTATATGTTGTACACATATTGTATATTATGTTTATATATATATATATATAAAAGCCAGAACCTTATAAGATAGTGGTATATCCTTTGGGTACTTCCTCAAATGCAAGACTCTCAATCCATTGACTACCTCAACTACTTCCCAAGGTTTATTATTGTGGTGGTGATAATAGTTAGCTTAATTCATGTAAAAAGTTGTGGGAATCAAATATTATTGTTAGGGGGAGCTTAGTTTGCAAACACAATGGCAGAGCTGTAGTTGGTGTCAGGGGAAGGCTGGAGTTTCCATGGGCTCCTGAATATTTATCATGTTTCTCACTCTTCTAGTCAGATTAATGATCCTATAACAACTCAGCCACCTACCAATTTGCACTGGCCTGTGGACTTATTTTCACAACTGCCAACCCTTAATGATCCTTGCACATACCTAAGGATCTGCTCTATACTTCCTACAGTCATTCAGCTTCTTTTTCAAAAATCATTTAAGCCACAATGAAATAAACTGAAGAATTTAGTAGGGTAGTATTTATCTTAAAAACAAATCAAGAGGATTTTGGTTTAGTTGTCTGCTGAGGATTCTCTTCCTCACTAGGATATGGAATTCAGCAATACAGCATCATAGCTAAGAGTCCAGGGCCAAGGGCAGAGAGCGGACCCCTGTGTTTGAGTCCAGGCTCCCCAAATTGCTAGCCACCAGAACTTAGGAAAGTTCATGAGGCTGCCAGAGTCTTAGGTTCCTCATCTCTAAAACTTGGGTAATCATAATTACCTCCAGGATGTTTTATAAGACAGGAACATGAGAAAATACACATGTAGCCCTTAGCTACTATCTAACCTCTCCCCAAATGATAGCTATTATCGTTATGGCTTATATTAGGAAGAGTGGCACCTCAGGGATGAAAACCTTTATAGATGTGATCTGAAAAAAAAATCCTCCTCAAAAAGCAGCTGCGAGGAAACAGAACTGGAAGTTGAGCCAATGCTAAATTAGAATATTTTTGGTCACATTACAACTACAACTTAGCATCTTTCCCAAATCTGGCATCCTTCACCTGCTCTTTACATTTACTTCTCCTTTAGGAAAAGTGTACATTTTAGCCAGAAAATGAAGTCTTTTAATTTTGGTATCCCTAGCCAGCCCTCAAAACTGGAGCTAAAAAGGAAAATGATTTTTTAAAGTGACCAAATTTCTTATTTCTAGTCTGAACATAGTTGCAAGGGTAGTGAAGTATGAGTCCAGCCTCTGGGAAGCCTGTCACACTGGCCAGTGAGTAAGCTGCTGGACCCCCACAGCCTTACATGGTAATAGAGAAAGCCAGTTATACCAGTGGTTTTTCACCAATGGGGAGAATCTCTTCTTCAGTTGATGTCTTACCAAGAATAACAATTATACAACAAGCCTAGGTCACTGCAGTCTCCATTCCAATCTCTCCCCACCCCTCACAGGGCCCTGAAGGAGGCTCCTCCAGGACAGTCTGAAAACCACCAGATTGGGTAACTGTTCAGTTACTCCTGACTAAAATATTAAATTCTAATGTTGCCACACCTAACGGTGGTTCTGAGTTATTTTATTTTGCACTTTGAGAAACCCTGCAGCTGGGTCAGTAAATATGATCTGTCAGATAAGGGAAGCAAAGTCCTGTCCTGACCACAGGCCTGTGACCTGCCCTTCAGAGTGGTGTTATAACTTTGGGCCTTTTTTTCAGACTGCATTTTTCAAACTGAATTTAGTAGCAAGGTAGCAAGAGATTAACTGACGCACCTGAATGCCTGCCTTGCCCTTCCAGCAAAAACAGCTTTGTTTATTGTAGAATATACTTGACTTCCTCAAAAAAACTGCTGTTTGACAAAGGATTCTGTACTCTGAAAATCTGAAAGTCACCATAATGAACCATCACTCTACACTCAGACCTCACCTGTGTGTCCTGCACTTTTATCTAACAGGTGTCAGTGTGGCTTCAAGGACAGAAGCAAACAATTCACATTTTTACAAGCATTGTTTTTATTCTGCATTGCAAGGTTCATGGATAGTCAGTAGGGTGAGGATATTCTTGAAAAAATTACTGTATTTGTATAGCATTTTGGAAAAATGGCCATAATCATTTTTTTCTCATTTGCTCCTCCCAACAAGCTATGGCAAAAATAAGAAAGATATCATTTTTATTTGAAATCTGGGATAAACGAGATTAAGTATTTTACTAGAAATAAAAAGTTGATCAGTGGAGGAAAAGAAAAATCTAGGATTCCACACTTGATCCCTCTAGATAACATTTCTTTTTCTTCTTCTTTTTTTTTTTTTTAAACCTGGCTATCACGAAAATAAACCGAGAAATCTCACTAAAAATTGAGTCAGAAAGGTCTGGAGAGGGAGCTTTCATGCACTACCACTTGCTGTAAGAAGTATACCTTGCATTCCCCAACAAGAAAGAAGCTTATTTTACATACCCCAGCTGGAGGAATGAAGAATTTCTCCTGGCCCAGCAATAGTCCAGCAATTGAGAAAACCACCCTCAGCCAATGAGAAGGTTTAACAGCCCCTCCAAGGTTCCTCCTTTCCCTTATAAAGCCAATCACCTCTCCTTCAATCTCTAAACATGCCAGTGGCTCACCATAATTTTCTTGTCCCAAAATGCAACGGTCCACTATTCCCAAATAAACTCATCTTGCTGGTAAAATAGGTAGTTCTTTTGTCTGCTCATTTTTTTTTTTTTTTTACCTAAAGACAATATAAACTTTAATTAAATAAGTATAAGATTAAAAGTTGATCACAACTAAACTTCTCAGCGAATTACTGTCTTGTAGTATTTAATACCTAAAAATCTCAGGATCTTCCCTTTACATACTTGAACTCTTGATTAAGAACTGCATGGATAGGTGATACTAGGTCCTGGTGCTCTAAGGAGAGACAGCTCTAAGTGTGTTTCTGGGATCCCTCACTCTAAATGCATGTTCCCAGGATCCATCTCTTGGAAGGATGTTCATAACTTCCCTCTCTCTTATGTTATATTCCCAAGATTATTCTCTATGACAGCATTTTACCAGCATCCATCCCTCCTTAGATAACTTTACTTTGACAAAGGAAATAGGTCCCAGACAAAATATTCATTGTATTTTTCTCACAAACGAATTGAACTCTTACATTTCACAATAAATGTACATATATGGGGCACATATGAAAAATATGCTCAGAGAACTGAAATTCACTTATGCACTCAAAGTTTTTAAATTAACTAATTCATCTCTTTAGAAACCTGGGTAGGTTTTTAAGCACAAATAATTCAGGACTAGATTTTTTAGGTTTAATTGTGAATTCTGTTCTTAGGTTTAATTATTCATGATCCCTTTAGACGAGATATTCAGAAACAATTCAGGAAACATTGCTAAGGAGGGAAATAGAAACCATCTTCCTAAGTGAATGAAGAGAAATGAAGGAAACCCAAGTGACCTGGAATAAACTGAGTCCTTCAGCAGGATTGTTTCATGTATGGGATGGGCCTTCTTTCCTGAGGAGTCACATTACTATGAGCATCAATCACTGCAGGATCTAAAGCCCATCAACTTTTTGAAGACGCTGTGAATATTCTGGGGGACCACACAACATCATGCACTTAGAAATCAAATGTGCCTTCAGGAGTCAAGTATCTAATTAGCAGATTCTTGGGCTCTACCACGTTAAGTGAAGAACTTTCCCCCGAGAGTGACTACTGTCTTTGGGCCCTGTAAATTGAAACAGTCACTCTGCTTTTAAGAAGTCAAATCAACTTAATTTGCAAAAACAGATGAATTCACACATACATTTTATAACTCTCTTCTTCCAAAAGCAAACATTTCATATACTCTGCAACCTATTTTTTAATCTTCTTTATTTTTATCTAAGCTAGGAATTAGAATATTTAATAACTTTAAAATGAGAGGTGAAATAAAACAGACAAGTTCCCAGTTTTGTAAACTTTTCCTCTGGTGATTTGTCACAATGTGTGGCAGAATATTCACAGTAACAATATTATCTTGTAGTTACAATATTTTTCCTACTGGAACTTTCTGTCTCAAATCTATACCTCTGGGAAACACAGCCAAAAACCCAGTTTCTGAGTAGCCAAGAAGACTATCACTCTATTTTATTTATAGACACATTCATTCTTTTATTCCTCAAAAAGAATTATGTCCTCTACTATAAGCAAGGCACTATGCCAAGCAGTGGGCATAAAATTATTAGCAAAAAGGGTCTCTATTGTCATGAAGTTTATAGTCAAGTGCAGAGTATTTTTATTTTACATACAATTTCAGAAGACGGTTATATCCAGATGCCATGCTCGCAACACAATAGATGTAGCAAGTCAGAAGGGGAAAAGGCTATCTGAATGTGTAATGAGAGCAGGGAGAGAAGAAGAGCTAGCCACAAAGGAAAGAGAAAATAGGATTCATTCATTCAGTAAATATTGGTCTACTATATGCCACCACTGCCTTCAGGAACTGAGGACAATCACCAAGCAACAACAACAAAAATCACACCCAGTTCTCCCTGGGCTTATCTTCTAGTAGCAAACATCAAAAAAGTACAAGAAGCTGAGGAGATTTAATGTCAGATAAAGATGCGTAAATAATAATAATGGCAGCCAATCCTTCTCTAACATCACATACCAGACACCATTCCAAGCATTTTCCTTATAAAAATTCATTTAATCCATGTAACAGCCTTCTGAATGTGAACTACAATTTATTTCCATTTTACATAAGAGGAAACAGAGGCATTTCTCCAGAGGTAAACTTTTGTGGAAGCACGCATGCAACATACCAGTGAGTGTCTGTTCTGGTTTAAGCAACAGTGCGATATCCCGCCAAACCCAACCCTCTATCTCACACTCCTAGTTGCCCTTGGAGATTCTCCAGGAATCAAGATCAAGGGACCCTTAGGCTTTGCAGAAAATAATTTGAAAAGCACTAACTTAGGAAAGTGCATTTTCTGCAAGGCTAAATAGGTATTATAGCACCTACTTACTCTATTCTAAAGAACTAAAGGGTATTTTAGAAATACCCTTTTATCTTTTCCTTCCATCTTTCTATGAAATGAGATGAAAGATAGGTATCCCTATTTTATAAATGGGCTGAAAGAGGCACAAAGAAAACGTGACTAGTACTGTTTTTACCAGCTACTGTGAGACTCACTGAACCATAAGAACTAGAAAAGTTCTATTCTTCCCTCTGAATACCAACAAACCTAAGTCATTCACTTAAATAAAAAGAGATGCCCTGGAAAAGGTCCTTTCACAAACATTTATGTTTTCAGCTTAGGATTTTTATTCTTTACCAATATTCACTGAACACTTATATGAACATGTCATCATAGTAGAATCCAAGCCACAGACATCTATGATAATTATATCAAGGTTAAAATATAGTTAAAGAAGAAAAATATAAATGCTATTTCTAGTACATTTTCATATCCAAAGAAGGGTGTCTGTGTGTACCGGCAGAGGTAAATTGATGAGTTCATGGATAAATGAATGATGAGCAGAAGAAAGGATAAATGGATGCACACAAGGATGGATACATAGAAAGAATGATAGATGGATAGATAGATGGGTGGACAGATGGAGAAGAATGGACAGATGGATTGATGAATAGAAGCAGGAATAGAAGGTGAATGAATAGATGGATGGATTGATGAATAGATGCAGGAAGAGAAGGTGAATGAATATTTATACAGAGAGACAAACTGACTATCACCAAATGAACAATTAACATGAGTGCTACTAAGATACAAATCAGCATAGTTTCGCTAAGACTGATTAAATTATGTTGACTATTAAGTGTTTAAGAACGTAAGAAAACAGGGTATGGATATTTAAGAAGAGTTTTTGTGTATCTAATGCTATAAGAATATATTTTTAAATGTCTCTAGAATAACCATCAAAGAAAATCATTCTCCACAAATCCAAATTCAATAAATAATTATTTAAGAAAGTGGACTGAAATTGAGTCTTTAAAAATTGGTATTTGGAAAAGTAGGAAGGAAGGCATTCCCAAAAGAAAGAAAGAAGCAATGCCTAAAGAAATATAACATGTTCATAGTCAAGAAATAAATCTATGTGTTTGATGAGGAAGCTACATCTTGGGAACAGGTAAATGATGAGGCTGGTTGCCAACAAGAAGAAAGGTACCAGAATACTGAGTACCCTGCACACTGAAATGAAGGGTTTAGAATTTATCCTCTACATACCAATTTGGACTTTGGACTTGGGGAGATTTGTTTGATTTTTTAAACAGTAATATATGCCAACTGCTCTCTTGGGAAAATTATCTCATAGGATAAAAGTATGATTAATGAAAGGAGGGAAAGTCTATATTTTCTAACAAAGACAATACAGTTCTCCTGGCCAAATATCCCCTCCTTAGAAAGGTATTCAGTGACCGACCAACCTGAAATAGCCCTACTCAAAAAGCACCCCATCAAATCAGACCTTTCACTTCACTTTATCTTTTTTGCTTTATCAACAGGTTATTTTTTTTACAATTAATTAGCATATAGTGTATTACTAGTTTCAGAGGCAGAGTTCAGTGATTCATTGGTGTTACATAACACTCAGTGCTCATTAAATAACATGCTCTCCTTAATGTCCATCCCCCACCCCCTCCCCTCTGGCAACCCTCAGTGTGTTTCCTAGATTAAGAGACTCTTATGGTTTTTCTCCCTCTCTGATTTCATCTTCTTTTATTTTTTTCCTCCCTTCCACCTCTGCTCCTGTTTTGTTTCTTAAATTCCACATATGAGTGACATCATATAATTGTCCTTCTCGGACTGACTTACTTTGCTTGGCATAACACATTCTAGTTCCATCCACATCGTTGCAAATGGCATGATTTCACTTTTTGATGGCTGAATAATATTCTATACTTTATCTCTATATCACTTATATCCACCTGCCATAAATATTTATACTTATTTTTTACTTGTTTATTTTTTCCACTAAAATACATGCTCCAAGAGGGCAGGTAATTTAATTTGTTCACTGATTTACTTCAAGCACATAGAATACCACCTAGCACGTTGTAGATACTCAGTAAATGTTTGTTTTAAGAAGAATGAGTATTGGCAGACCAGAAAGGACTGGTATCATATGTTCAGAGCACTAAACGAGAAAAATATACAGCCAAGAATACTATATCCAGCTATGCTGTCATTGAAAATAGAAGGAGAGATAAAAATCTTCCAGAACAAACAAACACTAAAAGAATTTGCAAGCACCAAGCCAGCCCTACAGAAAATACTGAAAAGGATCCTCTAAGCAAAGAGAGAGCCTAAAAGTAACAGACCAGAAAGGAACAGAGACAATATACAGTAACAATCACCTTACAGGCAATACAATGGCCCTAAAATTCATATCTTTCAATAGTAACCCTGAATGTAAATGGGCTAACTGCCCCAATCAAAAGACACAGAGTATCAGAATGGATTAAAAAAAAAAGAGACCCATCAATATGCTATCTCCGAGCAACTCATTTTAGACCCAAATGCTACTTCTAGATTTAAAATGAGGGGGCAGAAAACAGTTTGCCATGTAAATGCCATCAAAAGAAAGGTGGGGTGGCAATCCTTATATCAGACAGGTTTTAAGCCAAAGACTAGAGTAAGAGATAAGGAAGGACACTATATCATATTTAAAGGGTCTGTCCAAAAGAAGATCTAACAATTTTAAATATCTATGCCCCTAACATGGGAGCAGCCAATTATATAAGCCAATTAATGATGAAATCAAAGAAACACATTGATAATAATACAATAATAGTATGGAACTTTAATAACCCCCTAACTAAAATGAACAGATCATCTAAGCAAAAGATCAACAAGGATATAAAGGCTTTAAATGACACACTGGACCAGATGGACATCACAGATATATTCAGAATGTTCCATTCCAAAGCAACAGAATACATTCTTCTCTAGTGCGCATGGAACATTATCCAGGATAGATCACATCCTGGGTCATAAATCAGGTCTCAACTGGTACCAAAAGATTGGGATCATTCTCTGCATATTTTAGACCACAATGCCTTGAAACTAGAACTTAA
>PITA01004489.1:52293-122924 GCA_004023965.1 Spilogale gracilis
CTAACACTACACCAAAAGAAGCTGGAGAAAGAACAGCAAAAAAAAAAAGCCTAAACCCAGCAGGAGAAGAAAAATAATAAAGATCAGGGCAGAAACCAATGAAATAGAAACCAAAAGAACAGTAGAATAAATCAACTAAAGGAGCTGGTTATTTGAAAGAATTAACAAGAGCAATAAACCCCTGACCAGACTTATCAAAAAGAAAAGAGAAAGGACCCAAATTAATAAAATTGTGAATGAAAGAGGAGAGATCACAACCAACACCAAAAAAAAAAAAAAATACAAACATTAAAAGAAAATATTATGAGCAGCTATATATCAGCAAAGTTGGCAATCTGGAAGAAATGGATGCATTCCTAGAGACATATAAACTACCAAAACTGAACCAGGAAGAAATAGAGAACCTGAAAAGATCCATAACCAGTAAGAAGATCAAAAATCTCCCAAGAAACAAGAGCCCAGGGCCAGATGGCTTCCCAAGGGAATTCTACCAAACATTTATAGAATTAATACCTATTCTCCTGGAACTGTTCCAAAAAATAGAAAGAAAAGTTCCAAACTCATTTTATGAGGCCAGCATAACCTTGATCCCAAACCAGACAAAGACCCCATCAAAAAGGAGAATTAAAGACCAATATCCTTGATGAACATGGATGCAAAAATTCTCACCAAAATACTAGCCAACAGGATCCAATAGTACAGTAAAAGGATTATTCACCACGAGTGGGATTTATTCTTGGGTTGCAAGTTTGGTTCAACATTTGCAAATCAATCAATGCAATAGAGTACACTAATAAAAGAAAGAACAAGAACCACATGATCCTCTCAAGAGATGCTGAAAAAGCATTTGACAAAGTACAACATTCTTTCTTGATCAAAACTCCTCACAATATAGAGATAGAGGGCACATACCTCAATATCATAAAAGCCATCTATGACCCACAGTGAATAGCATTCTCAATGGGGAAAAACTAAGAGCTTTTCCCCTAAGGTCAGGAACACGGCAGGGATGGCCACTGTTACCACTGCTAATCAATATAGTACTAGAAGTCCTAGCCTCAGCAATCAGACATCAAAAAGAAATAAAAAGCAACCAAATCAGCAAAGAAGAACTCAAATTCTCACTCTTTGCAGATGATATGATACTTTATGTGGAAAACCCAAAAGACTCCACTCCAAAACTGTTAGAACTCATACAGGAATTCAGTAAAGTGTCACAATATAAAATCAATGCACAGAAATCAGTTGCATTTCTATACACCAATAGCAAGAAAGAAGAAAGAGAAATTAAGGAGTCGATCCCATTTAGAATTGCAAGTAAAACTATAAGATATCTAGGAATAAACCTAACAAAAGAGGCAAAGAATCTGTACTCAAAAAACTATGAAGTACTCATGAAAGAAACTGAAGAAGACATAAAGAAATGGAAAAACGTTCCATGCTCATGGACTGGAAAACAAATATTGTGAAAATGTCTTTGTTACTTAGAGCAATCTACACATTTAATGCAATCTCTATTAAAATACCATCAATGTTTTTCAAAGAAATGGAACAAATAATCCTAAAATTTATATGGAACCAGAAAATACCCCAAGTAGCCAGAGGAATGTTGAAAAAGAAAACCAAGGTTGGTATCATCACAATTCCAGACTTCAAGCTCTATTACAAAGCTGTATCATCAAGACAGTATGGTACTGGCACAAAAACAGACACATAGATCAGTGGAACAAAATAGAGAGCCCAGAAATGGCCCCCCAACTCTATGATCAATTCATCTTTGACAAAGAAGAAAAGAATGTCCAATGGAAAAAAGACAGTCTTTTCAACAAATGGTTTTGGGCAACTGGAGAGCCACATGCAAAAGAATGAAACTGGACCATTCCTTACACCACACACAAAAAAAGACTCAAAATGGCTGAAATACCTCAATGTGAGTCAGGAATCCATCAAAATCTTTGAGGAGAACACAGGCAGCAACCTCTGTGACCTTGGTCACAGCAATTTCTTGCTAAACACTTCAAAACATATTGTAAAAACACATTGTAATAATAGTACTTTTAAAACAAACTCAAACTATTTAAGTGGAAAAAATTCAAAGCAAGTAAATAAATATTATATATCAACAAAGTATATAAGGCAAACATAATTATATAATATGAAATTCAGACATTAATAATTTTAAACATCTTTGCTATAAAAAGTATTAAGAAATAACAAAGGATTATATAAGCAAGCAATGACATTTAAATCCACAAAGGTCAAATCTCACACCTGAAAAGGAGAAGAAAGAGAACAGAATCTGTACTATAAATTTGCATAAACCTAAAGGAAAAAGCCACACAGTGACTACTCTCTAAGAGCTAACAAGACTTGGATGAATTTTATATTAAATTGAAACCTGGCTTCAAGTCTACCTCATCTAGGCTTCCCACATAGAGAATCAAATTTTCTGGCAGGGACAAAGACAATAAATCAAAAGCCCATCCAAATCGTATGTTTAAACCTAGACGTTCGGTAGCAGTATACTATGAAAATGTTCTTCCCTTGAGAACTTGCAGAGAATAGTACCGTCTGTTCTCATCTCCCACCTCTCCTTACCTCTAGAATCCAGACAGCAGTTCATTTGGCCCTGGATTCCATATAAGTTATAGAATCTGTCAACATCATTCCCAAGAAAGCAAAACATGAGGAGAATAAATGAATGAATGAATGAATGAATGAATGGGTGGATGGCTGAATAAATAAATAAATAAATAAATAAATAAATAAATAAATAAATAGCAAAACGAACCATTTGACATTTGGAATCAAAGACCGTGTGGGAAATTATCACTTCCTCAACACTAATAACTAGAAATTCTAGGTCAAATAATACAGCATCAAAAGCAGCAATGTAATCTTGCTAAAATATTATAAACTTTCAGATGCTATTTTACCAAAATCCCTTTACAAAGATCATTTATTAGAATACACACACACCTAAACAAATAAGCACTTCTTCTGAAGTTGAAAGGATGCACTTTTTAAGAATATTACATCACTTACCATTCATAATCAGGAATGATCCATCTGTATTCACAATGTTGCTACTCTCTATCTCCCTTCAACTCAGCTTCTCCCATCTTAACATTGAAGCAAGAATAATCCACTAATTTATGGATAGATTTATTATCCTAGCAGAAAGGACCTTTTTAATCTTCTTTCTCCAGCCATTTAAAGTACAATCAGCTCAGAACAAAACACTGGTTTGGCTATGACTTTATCTTGGAGCCTAAAAATTATCCTCATGTGCAGACATGTCAAAAATATAAATATTCTGGTGACCTGATCACACATTCAATTTGTTTTTTTTAAGTATTTCATTTATTTGAGAGAGAGGCAGAAAGAGCACAAATAGGGGGAGGGGCTGAGAGGGGAGGGCAAAGCAGGGCTGGATCCCAGGACTCTGAGATCATGACTGGAACCAAAGTCAGATGCTTTAACCAGCTGAGCCACCAAAGTGTCCCATATTCAGTTTTTCATTGTGGAGAAGAAACACTTCAAATTTTAGACAAATATAAGACTGGTACTAGTTTTTTGACAAGTTTTCTGGGGTGCCACTGCACTGATCTAGATTTAAAAACATCAAATTCCAGACCATCTAAACTCACATTGCTCCATGTGCATTATTTTTGTCTTTCTAGGAGCAAATAAATATATATATGGAGACAGAGAGAGGCACTGTTACAGAGAACACATTCTGCAGTACAAAACAAAAACAAAAACAAAAAACACTTCAGCCCTTCAAAATTTTGAAGAGTAGTTTGGCTTACCAATTCACTGGCTCTGGTTTCTAATAACAATTCCAATTTAGTTCAGTCTCTGGTGGCAAGTAGTCATGTAATTGAGTATAATTTGTCACAATTGGCCATTCCGACTCAAGAACAATTCAGGACTGAACTAGTATAAACATTTAAAAAGTCCTTGCCACATTTCAGCTAATAATAGAAAAGATATAACATGGCAACCTGCTCTACCCAAAAGTAATGCATTAAGCTGTAGTATTTTTCTACATTTCTTTATTTTTGTTGAATATTCCCATTGCCAAAACATCACCACTTGCCTAAGATGTTGATCCCTGCCCACAGAGGTAATATTCATATTTAACTCTTGAGTGTCACATGTTTGAAATTCAGTACTTATGTAGCATCTTTAATCTGAAATATTTTACTGTTTGAAAACTTCTGATGCCTAGATAAAGGTAAAAGCAAAGAGAACCAAATCATTTTGCTTTGACATACTGATTCCCTTCACACTGATGCCATTTGACTTCACAAATCTCTTAATGCTGACATTTCCAAACGTACAAAACAGAATATGTGGAAATGAAAAAAGGAAGCATTTATGTACGTCTTGATCACAGAGAAAAAAGTAGGCCATGACATTTACTACAGAGGCATTATACAGTAATATGGACTTAAGTTAATGGACTTAAGTAAAGTAAAAACAAACCTCTGGACAAGGAAATTGCCTCTACAACACTGAGTGTGTTAAAAGAAGTCATGAAATTTAAAAAAACAACAACAGTAAGACCGCAGGCATAGTTGTCATGGCTGAGGACATCTGCACTATCAACAACTTCTTGGAATACAGGACCTGATAATACACATGTAATGCTAATAGTAATGATAATGGTCATAATAATAACAATGTGTTAACATTCTTGAGTCCTGCCTATGTTCCATGACCTATGTTAAATATCTAGTAAACACTGAATTTACAAACAAAACCCAAACCATATCCCCACAAGGCTATTATTTTGGGGTTTGATTGAAGAGACTGATGTTTAGAGAGAGAACTTTCAAGGATTCAAATCCAGATCTCTCCAATTCCAAACCCTGAGTTCCCAAAATAATTTTTAATTTTATTCTATTAAAAATTATTAAGGAATATTCACTTAGGAAATCTTTTCATGTAAATTAAAAGAATTTTAATTTAGTTAAATTAAAAATATTTTAATAGTATTTTATCTAACATTTTAATATTTTAAATATTAAATATTGAATAAAGTTAAAGCTTACAAAACTTTTTGCATATATCCTTAGCTAAAAAATTCATATTATTTTTTCAAAATGTATATGTAACATTTTTCATCTCTCTTATTGACTTCCTAGCGATATCACTATTTTTCATTCAGCAAAAATTTCCTTTGCTAAATTAGAAATTATTCATATAAGTGATTAAGATCTGAGAGTTTAAATAAATATATAAATATAATTTTTTATATCCTAGCATTCTGAAGAAACATCTTTATGTTTATACAGGCAAATGAAAACACATACATAGGGAAAAAAGTGAATCTGGACTAATCTTAAGAAACAAGGTCTAACTTTTGCCCTGATAATATTCCCAGTTTTAAAACCCTCAATCTATATGCCTTTTTCATGGCCTTTAACTTGGACATCAAGGGCATGGGAGCAAAGGAGAAAAACATTGGATAAATTTTATGACTTTTTTTTTTAAGATTTTATTTATTTACTTGCAAGAGGGAGAGTGAGTGAGCGAGCGAGAACACCAGTAGAGGGAGAGGCAGAAGAAGAGATGGAGAGAGAGGAAGGAAGAGAGGGAAAAGAGTTTCTCTGCTGAGCTGGGAGCCTGACATGGGCCTCAATTATGACCTGAGCCAAAGGCAGGCACTTAACTGATATCTGTTGGAATCCCAACCATTTTACTCAGTGTAACAGAATGGAAACATTTGAACATAGTTTGAAATACATCTCAAAATAGATCTATTCCATTCCTCTTACAAGCAACAGGAAAATTAAAATTAAGAACTCCATTAAGTTAGGAGAGGCTAGTTATTTTGTCTATAGAGCTCTTAGTTATTTAAGGGAAATGCTACAAAATTACACAGAGTTACACATT
Source organism: Spilogale gracilis (assembly GCA_004023965.1). NCBI lineage: Eukaryota > Metazoa > Chordata > Mammalia > Carnivora > Mephitidae > Spilogale > Spilogale gracilis. Next base: position 58,198 of record PITA01004489.1, read on the forward strand.
TAATACTAAGGAATTAATGTACAAATTAAACTACTAAGTAAGTTGCAAAATTATGCATATATAAAGCAGCATTCTTTTGGTGGATTATTTGTAATAGCGCATTTTTTTAAGACATCAATTTGAAAAGATGTTGGAAATGTGGTTCCTATACATGTTGGGTTGAAGACGCTAGAATTATAAGACAGTGGAATGGGTAAGAAGTAAGAGATGCTGCTTTGGGCCACATGTTATAAGATTGTTTTCTCCCACTTGTTTTCCTTATTAAACTTTCCATGCTATATAAATGTCTGACAAATAGTGAAAGCTTTCAAGTCACAGTACATGTGATTGATTTTTGTTTCAGTATCTATTCCAAGGTAAACGCTAATCCCAAATGGTCAATTCTTGACAGTCCAAAAGAGTAAGTACAACATCTAAACCACCCATTGTCAATGTATGCATTAAGAACAAGAAATTGGGGGAAAACCGGCAAGGAAGATCCTTAGAGGTGTTTGAATAGTAGTTTGTAAGACTTGACAGAGAATTGTGTTTCCCTGAAAATAAATAGCAGAGAAAGTAGTCATTGGGTAGAAAATGTAACATCAAATATCTACTTGCCTTTACAAAACTTATTAATACATTTAATTTATTGCCAATGTTGAAAAATATTTTTATCTTCTTTTCCAAAATCCTATTCAAATGCCATCTAAGCCATAGAGAAATTCTTCTGACTTATGGTCCCTTTGTATTACTTCAGTAGAATGTCTAAAAGAGAGTCAACTCCTTAGGACTTGTTCACTTCTTCACTTATTTATGCCTGGTAGGAGAAAATGAAGACTGTTGAGAAGATAAAGGCTTGAGTTTTAGTTCCAACTATTCTACTAATAAGCTGTATAACCTTGGGGAAGTCACTCTACTTCCTAGAAATATAGTTCGTATTTGTAGGAAGAGAGGTTGGACTTAAAAACATTTTGTTTCTTCATATTCTAAAATTTTATGTTTTCAAGGATATCTAGCTACATATTTATTATTCATATTTTTTCATGTGATGCTAATTAGTTTTTCTGATTATGTGATCAATACAGAAATCTGCACTATTTTGGACTACTCGGTTTTAAATATGTGTAAGTAGATTTTATCCACCCACTCTTTCTGTTCCGTGGCTTTGCCTCACTTAAATGGAGAACAGAGTTTGTTCAATGTGGCAGAGAACATTATTATGATTTTTGTTGATTTAAATGAACTATCATTTAGATCCCCAAATTTACTGTTCATATCAATTTCATATAATGAAACTCCAAGCTATTGTGCCTTATGCAAGAAAGAAGTTCATTCTATATCACATAAAAATAAATCCATTGTTTTATAGTCTACATATAGCAATTCCAAGTAGCACAAAAAAATACAGGTCCTTTTTATATTTGGACTCTACCATATTTTAATTATGAAGATCAAAGGAAAATGTTCACTCTTCTAATTAGTCTTTCTACCTTCTGAAAAATAGATATTTCATCTAAAGATAATAATGCTAGCTTACTGGAGCATCTGGGTGGCTTAGACTGTTGAGCATCCAACTCTTGATTTCAGCTCAGGTCCTGATCTTGGGGTCGTGGGATGTGACCCAGCATCGGGCTCCACACTGAGCATGGAGCCTGCCTGGGATTCTCTCCCTCCCTCAACCTCCCTCTTTCCCAAAATAAATAAATAATACCTTCTGTAAACTTCTACTTATGTCTAGAGACATGGTTGGATTCAGAAAAACGTTTTTAGCAAGAAAATTTCACAATGTGGCATATTATATATATATATATGTATGTACATATTTCATCTTTTATATTATATCATATCAGGAGGTGTATAATGTCAGGCTGTACCTTATTAGTGATGCTAGGTGAGACCATTTAAATTGGTTATTGCCTGTAGGAGTACTGACAATATTGACTCCATCTTTGGTCCTCTTGTTCTTGTCTGCTAGATGACCTCTCTTGGGGTTCTAGACGGTTCTTTGGTCCATCTTGTTCTTGTTCTTTGGTCCTCTTGTTCTTGTCTGCTAGATGGCCTCTCTTGGGGCCCCCTAAAGATTCATATACATACCTTAGAAATACACACCAAGGCACAGATGAAGTGAAGCTTGCTTTGGCCTCCCATAAATCTGTTAAAGATGACAGTCTTTCCCCTTCCTGATGCACAGATGGCACCACAAGATCTAATTAAATGTTAGCTGTCAATCGGGTGTATACAAACCCTTTGAAGTACATGGAAACCCTTCGATCTCATTACAGGGTCCTTCTGCATGTCTCCTCACTCTATAAGATCTGTAGACTAAGGTCTCGACTTCACACAGAATAGCTGCACAGCTGTCTGAACTCCGTCTACTTCATCCATCCTGTTGGTAAGTTATCCTAAATAAAACTCTGTGTAAACTATACAGAGTTGCCTGCTTTGATTTTTGGTCTCAACGCACCTTCTCAGTTTGTAGGATACTTTATAGTCTCCCTACCTTCTAATAATTGTCAGATCTCTCTGTTGTAATGGTATATTGTTCCTTTGCAATGTGTAAGTGTCTTGAATAGTATTAGTTTGGCACCATGTTGAAATATCCTGTTCCCCCACAACTTTTCACCTAATGGTTAGAGCATCCATTGATGATCTTTGGCTCAAGAGTTATTACATTCAGAGTCACAGCATGGCAATTATCTAATTCTATCACTTCTTCTTCATTTATTAGCTAACATTCTTTTATAAAGATGAGCTCTCCTGCCACAGTAAATATTCTAGGCTGTCAGAGAAAAACTTCACTGGACAGAGTAGACAAGGAAGATTTTATTCAAGATTATTCCAACAGGGGAGATTGAACTCAACTCTGCTGAAACAAAAGACAGGACAATTTTTATGTACTGGGGTGGGCCAGTAGAAGGTATGAGAGGTTGTAAGGGTTGGGGGGAGGTGCCTGGTCAATGTGATCAGGCCATCTGTGTTTCCTAATTATAAGTTAGTTACCTAGTTAATTAGACCCCTGCATTCCCTTCCACAGAGATTGGGAGATAGGCTAGCTTTCTGTCTTGATTATTGCATTTTAAAGGGATTGCTCCCTGGTCCTTGACAGTAATGTTCCTGGTTTGTAAATCTGACAATGAAATGCGGTTAAGTTTTACATCTCAGTGGGCTACAGAAGGAATTTACAATTGAAAGTTTTCTAAAGTAAATACTGTAAGAAAAGGGACCCAATGGTTCTATAGTCAGAAAAACTCCTGCCTTAAGTTTAGTCAGGAAATGCCTGGTGGCTCAGTCAGTTAAGCATCTATCTTGGGCTCAGGTCATGATCCCAGAGTCCTGGGACTGAGTCCCACATTGGGCTCCCTGCTCAGTGGGGAGTTGGCTTCTCCCTCAGCCTGCCGCTCCCCCTGTTTGTATGTTCTCTCTCTCTCAAATAAAATCTTTTAAAAAATAAAAATAAAGTTTAGTCACACTGAGAAACAACTCATCCTGTACTTTCCCATGACATAAAAAACACAACTTCTGTTTGTTTTCAAAATCATTTCTTGGCCCAAATGACTGTTGGAGTTCTAACCATCCTTAGCACTTACTGGTAGCCAGAAGAAGATAATTTAAGGAGGAAACAAAACATGCCAATTATCTTATTTTTTAACTGAGGAGACTTAGAACCACCCAGTAAATTTTATTAGTAAGTTATTAGCCACATCTAGCTACAAGGAAGATTGAGACATATGGTTTTTAAGTAGAGCACATTCCTGCCTGAAAAAGTCAGGAATTTGTTAGTATTTTTAAAAGATGAAAATGACTACTGAGCAGGTAACTAGAAGTCTCAAATGTACTGGTAAACATAGATGCCAAATGTTTAATAAGTTTTCTTCCTCAAGTCTATTACATGTCATATTTTCTATTTTCCTAGGACTATATCATAAGCCTATGCTTTACATCTGTTTTCAGCAAATCAGCCCAAGAAGATATGAGGATCATAATCTTTTTTAAATCCTTAATTATATTTTACCCATATTAACTGGCAACTATTAGAAACTTAACCAAAATGAATTCAAAGAACCATATATTTGGTGTAAATTTTGAAACCCATCTTTCCCCAAATATAAAGGACCTATTCAATGACATAAGATAAAATGAAATGTAGAAAATATTTAGGATATTGTGGTATCTAGAGTCTGATCCACCATTTTAACCTGGTTTCATAAATTTGTGCTTTAGGAATAGTGAACTAAACCTTAGAAGTCTGTAAGAAAGAACTTGTAATAAATGGCCTTCAGATTTTATTCACTAGAACTAGATCAAATCAGAACTGAAAGCTTCAGATTGATCCTGTCTGCCTAATACTTCATTTGTGTACAGTTGTTCAAACAGCAGAGGCTTCAATAAAAATCACAGCTCTTCTCATTCATTTCAGTATAAACTGGAAGAAAAGTTTCAAACATCAAAAAATGCTCCAGTCAGGCAGGGCCAGCTGGCAATTAAAATTAGGATTCTAAGTTTTTACTCAGTAGAGTTGTTTCTGGTATAAAAATAGACCATGTACAATCTTTTACATGTTCTCTGTAATCTCAAAAATTCCAATGAAAAGAAAAATTAGGAACTCCCTTAGATTCATAATCATAATGTGCATACACTTGTTTTCAGGATTGTATTTTCTTTCTTTTTTTTTTTTTTAAAGATTTTATTTATTTGATAGCGAGAAACGCAGTGAGAGAGGGAACACAAGCAGGGGGAGTAAGAGAGGGAGAAGCAGGCTTCCCGCGAAGCAGGGAGCCCGATGTGGTGCTCAATCCCGGGTCTCCAGGATCATGACCTGAGCCGAAGGCAGTCGCTTAACCAACTGAGCCACCCAGGCGCCCCAGGACTGTATTTTCTAACTACACTTTTAATTCTTATTTGATAGCATTATTAAAATACTAGAGACATAGTCCATAGTATGTTTTATTTTATTCCTAAAATACTGAACTGAGCATTTATAAATAAATATGTATTTAACTTGTCTAAATAAATACTCTAAATATGAATTATTCTTTATATTTTCAGTCAAATTTTCAGCTCAATCCACCTCTAGGTGTACATAGCAAAGAAAATGCTGCCCTTGCCTAATTATTAAGTTTTACTTAATATATATGGCACCCTTTACCAACATTTATAGCACATCATAATTATTTGAATCAGATATTAATTAAATTCCCATTAAAACCTAATATTGAGTTAGAACTGAGAATACACAAGTATATGAAACATGAAACATGTAATCTCTGTGTAGTCCACTGAGGAACACAAATGTATGTACAATAATTAAATATCACTTGATAGCCATATTTGAAAGAATTGTTATTTAATACAAACACCCTTACTATATAGGTTGTTGGCTCATAAAACAAAGACTAACCTAGAGTTCTCTTCCTGTGTATGGTTGTTTTAAAATACTTAGTTTCTGAAATTTAACTAAAGAGTATAAGAAGTCCTGCCATATAGCCAAGTGCTAGCAAATTAGTCATTTATTGTATCTTTCAAAAATATTCCATTTAAAAGCTTATATATGTTTAGTGATCTCAAAGGAGTAATGAAAATTTCTGTTTCGTGTTATATTTCATTAAAATAGATATCTAGACTATTCTTCAAATTTGTAATTTTAATTTAAAATGAAAAGTATCTATCCTTTTACAATGAATGTATCCCCCCAAATAAAAGAGCTTTAATAATTCTTCTTTTTTTTTTTTTAAAGATTTTCCTCACACTGATGGAGAAGGCCATCCTTTCCCACTATCACACAGCTCATATGGATGCAATTTTCTATAATAATGAACAATAAGAACTAACAACTACATAAGGCTAAATGGACAGCCAGGGCTCCCTAAGTTGCAAATGAAATTTAGAACTTTCAAAAAGTTTTTTTTTTTTCCCTTTGGAAAGTAAAGGATTGCTTTTAAGCACTAAGATTGATAACGAGATTAACTACCTTTCAGAGCTTCCCGGATCAACTAGATCTATCAAGAGCTGCATCACAGTGTTGATGCAGTGAGCAGATTCTAACCATACCACGATGAATTCTATAAATTAAGTTATTACATTCGACTACTTTCAGCTGAAGTTTGAACAAAAATGGGGATGGAACGCTAGTTCTCAATTGGTTTTCCTGGTTAACAAAAGGGACAGTGACTGCATCAATAACTGTTAACAGGAGTACTCATGGGATAGACAGGGAGCTTTCATACCTGGTTGGGAGGGGAGAGGATGGCATCTTCTGGGACAGCCAGTCACCCAGCTCAGCAGCTGCCACTCAAGACTCATTGTCCTTCCTACTCACAGATGCTGTTCCTTCACTTATAAATACAACTTTCTCATCTTTATCCTGAAGCTAAAAATAACAATTTCTTTGGGAATTCTCTGGAAAGAAAAATCTACCATTGGTTAAGTGTCACCTTTTGTGCATTGATGCCTCACATATAATACTTCACTTACAGTGAATAGTAATACATTGTAAAGATGAGGAAACTGGGCCTCAGTATGACAAACCAAGAATTCCAACCCAAGTCTGTCCTAAGGCTAAAGCCTCTTCTCTGTCCATCCTATGGCACTGGATGTATAAGTTCTTTGAGACCGCTGTCAACCACTCATAAGTGGACATGGCAAAGGGTATTTCCTTTTACCTGCGTATAATGGAAGTGGTCATATTCATTGTTCTGGTTGTAGCTTGTCAGACTGTAAACTTAATGTGACACAAGTTTACACAATCTCTCCCATACTGGGCTTAGAAACGGAAACCTGTGATGATGTTTCATTACTAGAGAGCTACCAGAAGCACATAGGAAATATTTGGATTTTAATCACTGTTGTAGAAAAGATACTTTGTCTAAATCCAGGCTATCTAAATTCTCATCAAACAAATATATAAAAGAGAAATACATACTATCAACTGACAAGCATAACTGACTTCCATTTCCTGAAAGAATGTTTTGCAATAATTTTACAAAATTTTTCCCCTTGTAACAATGCCTTTGAGAGAAAAAGTGGTAGACCCTAAGAATTTTTGAAATGTGGGTAATGGAGGAATATATGTAATGCATTTCAAGGAAATATATGGATTTTAATCTGTCGGAAAATTAATACCACAAGCTGTAATACTATGTGAGAATAATAAATACTCAGGTTTTATTTGTACAAGATGAGTTAAAGTCTGTGCATGAATAATTTCCTATTATACTGACTATATAAACTTTACTTTTGAACTCTTTTGGTGCTTATGACTTTGAAGTAAATACATTAAAAAAAAACAGTGAAAATCATCTGTATTCACCTAGAACTCAAAGAACAAAGAACAGCTCATCAACCACTCAACAAATAAAGCCCCAATGAAGAATGACCCCTCTACATGCATACGTGCATGTGGCCTCACTAAACTAGTTCATAGCACTCTGTAAGAGATACAGGCTTTAAAAAAAAAAAAAAAAAAGTAAAAATAAAAAGCCCTCTCAGATTAAAGGAGGGCTAAAAACTCACTAAAGCTTACAAAAATCAAGAAATAGTTATGCTTTATAACCAAACTCTACACTTGACAGAAATATTATTAAATAAAAATGAGTACATTTAAACAGCTTGATAATATAATGCTATATATACAGTGTAGAGAAAGCTTTACACTTTATAAAGTACTTTCAAATCAAATGTCATTTGATTCTACAATTGTATGGCAGCCTTCATTATCATACCACCATCACTGGGGTCTCCTGCATAGTGAGGAAAATAAAACTCATGGAGGTTTTTTTCACTCAACCAGCTTTGCAAAGTCACAGCTAGTATTACCTGACACAAAGTCAATGCAATTTATTTGCTCCATGAGGGCAAATATATATCCCAAATTTGGCCAGTTACTGCCCTCAGTCTCATAAGGTCCCCAAATTAGAATATTCTGGCCAGGGTTATCATGGGTTGTCTTCTTAACCCTTACTTTCCAAACAGGGATACCAAGAGCTGCCTTTCAGATACAGCTACTGAAAAGATGAGTCCTGGTATGATCTCTCCAGCTTGTGATGGAAATGTCTCCATGCTGGTAAGCAGCACAGGACATTACATTCCAGCTCTGGGATCTGATTCATTCCTCTTTCCAGATTATGTGAATTCCTCACACTTCACTGGTGAAAACAAAAGTGAGAGACTGTTTCTGAGACAAAATGGATTAATTACAACAAACCAAAATAGAAGAACAGTATGATATAGTGATTTGTATGACTGAAATCCAGCCAAGTTTCTAAAGGTTCTTATCAGAGTCACACTAGGGACATTTCTATAAATATGGCCCAGATCAAAAAGAGGGAAAAAAAAAAAAAAGAAAGCTTGTCTCCTATTGATTCGGTGACAATCTGGCCAATAGCACTAAAGAGAAGATTTCAAAAAATATTTTTTTTATAAAAGTCTGATACCTGTTGTTCCTCTCACATTCCTGCCACTCAAAACACTCCTGGCAGCTACCACAGTAGAAAGCAGTGAGCAGAGTGGGAAATATTCCACCAGCATGAGGCACAGGAAAGAGTCTGCAACTGAGTAGCTCTGTAACTCTGGGAAACATCAGAAGCAAAGAGAGTTCAGAAATCCACAAGGGTAAATTTAGGCAACTTGCCAGGGCCCTATCAGCTCCAGCAGGTCTCAAGTAGACAAGGAAACAGGCAGCTGGCTGAGGAGAATGCTTGACAGAGAGAAAGCAGGAGTGCGGAGGCAAGATGATATTTGAAAGACACACGGGGGTCGGGAGGGAAGGTTGGGAAGAGACCTAGGATGGGCCCACTTCGTAGTTAGCAGATCTGAGCCTTTCATGATGGGAAGCTGAAATTTTCCTGGCTTCTGGGAAGAAGTTACAACCCAGAGTCAAAGACAAGTGTGTCTGAGCACATGGATCAGGCCCCGTTTCTTCAGCAATTCAAGTCCTTCTGGGCAGGAGCTCCTTAGCAGGAGCACAAAGGAAGCAACCTGGGATGTGTAGGTGGCAATGGGATGAATAAAAAGAGGGGAAGGATGCAAGAGGCATTATGAAAGGAAAAGGGAAGCAGCATGCCAAATAAAGGGAGCACAGGAAAGGAATGAGCCTATGAAGACATGTGATCTCATGTGGCTTTGTGGAATCTCTGCAGCACTTCGCAACAACAGGAAGCCTGGAGAATGATCAGGTGTGTTAGCGCATCCTGCAAATCCACACAGGGGCCCGAATCCCGAGAGCTGAAAGCTGGGAAGCCCAAGCCAGCTTTATTCAAATTACTGTAACAACAGGAGCAAACAGGAAACCGCCAATACAAAACCCAGCATTTCTTTGGAGGGTAACCTTCCAATGTGTCAGGGGCCTAAACTTCGGATGAAATTTGAAATACCGTGCTCCTGAGTGGGCGAATGACTGCAACCACTATGAGGAACCACCTGCAAAAGCAATTTGAAATCTGTAAAATTTGCTGTGAATGTTACTGCCACCATTATTGTCCTAGGTGCTTCCTGTTAAAATAAAGTATCCCAACTCTGGCAAAGAGGTCAGAAAAAGAAAATCAGCTTCCAACAGCACAAAATAACAGTGACTTTTGAGAAACAGAAACAGACGATAAAATTTTCATCACCTGTGCATGGTCAAAGGGGCCAGTGCTTCTATTTTTTAGCCAAGGCTTTGGATCAATGTGAATATTTGAGTCAGTTTCACACACAAGTGGGACCCAAAGCAATGGCCTCAAGTGAAAATCACAGTCTCACTATCAGCATGAAGGTGGGTCCTGTTCTTCATACAGGACATACCCAGAGCTCAGTACTACAACCAAACCCCATCCCAGCTTCCTGAGCAGAGCTTTTTGTCAGTATAAAGGGGCAAAGAATGAGTCAGATGACTTCACCAGAGAGATATGAACATGGATTTAAAACAAATGAATATATTTGTCTACCTTTTTTTATTTCAAGGGGTAAGTGCTTTAGACTGCTCTCTTTTCAAATGCATCTAAGACCCTGTACATAGATTCCAAATAGAGACAAATTAGTTCCTGGAACAAACTGTGGGCAAGTTGTTTACTGGAATTCATCCTGAGACTCATATTTCCAGCTTCATGTTCCTCTAAGTGACAGCTGAAAATATTATATATATGCATTCATGCATGTGTGTGTGTGTGTGTGGCTGTGTGTGTGTGTATTCATAAATGATGTACTGGGAAGAAGAGTGAGATGCTAGAAAAAGCAGAGACCGCTGAGATATTTTCAAAATCCGTGTCATAGGTAACAAAGCTCTATTGAAGGTCTTGGTTTCTTTTCCTCTGGCTAATGTTTTTTATAGGATACAGACAATAAAAATCATGAGTGGTGTGGAAGAAAATATGGAGTGGCTTTGGGGGAAAGAGCATGAGTAAATTGGGTATTTCAAATTTACAGAGCAACACAAACTGAGATAACACAGAACAGAGATGACATGCAGAAAAGATATACTTGTTACTTATTAGTTGTGCCTGAGTTGGTGTTTTGGCTCTCATTATAATGATGCAAATATTTACCAACCCCAGAAATAGAAAAACAAATAAATGAGAGTTTTTCTCACAATAAAAATAAAATAGTAATAGCTATCACATGTTTGGTAACCAGAATGTGCTACACTGTGCAAGGCACTTAGCATGTATACTCTTGATGAACAGTTTATTCTCAAAATTACTCTGTAAGATAGGCATTAATATTCCCATTTTATTAATGATAAATTGACATACAAGAATAAATGACTTGTCAGAGATCTAAAGTGAGAAAGACAGGATTCAAAACAGGATATTTTCTGACTCAAAAACTATGGTTACTCCATTATGCTTCATTGCCTAAAAATAAATATTTCAAGAGTTTACATCAGATGAACTTCAGCAAACAGAAATAAGCCTGGTTTACTGGTTTGATTTTGCTAAGTGATACTATTTTGATTAAAATCATCTTTTTTTTTTAGTTTTTGTAACTTTTAGTAATTCTTTGCAAGTGAGCTTTCACTACACCCACCTCAAAGTCTAGTAGAAGAATTAATTTGTGTAACTTCAGTCACTGTGTTAAAATGTGTCATTTCTACCCTTCTGTGCCTAACAATCCTCTTAAATGGTTGCCCAAGGATCTTGCACGTATACTTGCTAACAGACCTTCCCATCCAATAATGCTGCAATACCAGGAAATCACAGAGAGGTTAGAGGGGATCACAGAGAGGTTAGAGGGGTTAAACTGGTTAGATGAATTCTAGACCTAAGAAAGGAAGCTCACCTGTGAGTTGGGGGGCAGGGGGGGGGAGAGGAGGGATACTGCTATATTTGCAAAATACAGATGACATATATCAAAATGGGTAACTGCTACTCTGAGTTATAGACTCAATTGCTAAATTTGAAAAGGTACCCCTCATTTACATGATCATATCTAAATACTTACCATACTTACATATAAGAGATATAATACATCTCTTTCGCAGTTCCTGATTGCTTCTTTAAAAACTAGCAAGTTAAGGCAAGAGATCATTCTTCTCTCATACATCCTACTAGGGACAGGGGGATATGTGTAGGGAACTTTTGATTATAAAAGAAAAATATGTTCAATTCAGGAAATCTATAAAAATCAGTTAAGTATGAAATAACTCATGAAAGGACCTATTTTGGTCCATTTCTTTGCCATTTTTCCAAGAACTAACTTTTAGTACATTTCCTGTAAGTCTTTACTCTTTGAACCTATGTTCTTTCATTGGAATCATTCTGAATATATCTACCATGATTTTATTTTTCAGGTAATATTCCATTGTGGGTATTTTAGCCCTTCATTAAATATTAAATATACGTGGTATTCCATCATGCACTTAACATAATTCACTTTGTTAGTTAGGGATACGGTCATCAGGGACTGCAGTGAGAAATGAAAAATAAACTGCTCCTAGCATGTTTGCTTTTCAGTGCCCCAGTCCTTAAGAATAGCCCTGTTCCTAAGAAGCCTCCCAAGTTGCCCAACCGAGCAGACGTTGGGGAACAAAGAAAATTATAAATGTTCTTGGAAAATTACGGGGTTAAGCAAACCCTTTTTAAGTCACACTTGAAAGATTTAAAAGGTTTTACTAAGTTTTTGTGACCACTTCATAATTCTAAAAATAACTGACCAAAAGGTTGCCTGCTGGCCATATCAAAGGGCTCTAAGGTTTGTGTTGGAGGAGACAGTGCTTTGACAGCCATGTCCCTGTCTCTTTACTTGTAACAATTTCTTTGCTTTCAACACTTCCTTGGGTTATGTTCAACTTAATGCACTGCAAATGGCAAAACCTTTGAGTTCACGTACAACTTATCATTCCTTTGTTGTTAGACATTATTTCCAATTTTTCACTATTGCAAATAGAATAATAAGCATTTCTTATATAAATATTGGATATTTTTTCCTTAGGATGGCTTTTGGGAATCACAGAAATGAAATTATCAGTCAAAGGTTATATAATTCAAATGACCTTGAACATATATTAATTGCTTTCCTAAAAAGTCTTATACCAAATTATGCTTATGAATTGTCATTTCATGTCATCTTCATCAACTCTGGAGCTATTTATTTATTTATTTATTTATTTCCTGGAATATTTTACAGTTCAGCTTTCCCAAGAGGTAAAGCATTCCTGGAACAAATCAATTTTCTACAAAGACTATTCATTAGCTTCACAAATGAAAAAGTCACAAATATTTATCCATGACTCAACTGAAGGGTAGGTTCTGTCTGTTTCTGGGCAGTATTTCTGGGCACAATGTCTTCCATATCCTAGGTGTTCAATAAATATTTGTTAAATGCAATGAATGATGACCTCACTCTGTCGAACTTGAACTTGGATATGTTAGCCAGTGTATGTTTTACAAAGGGCTTTAACCAATCTGTAGCTCTTCAGATTATCACAACTACCTAGTGGGGAGACACTATCTATGAGTCCAGTCTTACAGATGAGAAAACTAAGGTTCATTAAAGTCCCAGGATTTGCTTCATCACAATAAATAATGACACTGAACCCTGTCCCCCAGATCACACTCTCTCAAGTGCTTTCCTCTGCCCCCACAGTAAAGGGTGGCATGCTCAAAATATCCAGGAATGCCGAACATGCTCTGTGCCCCACATCAATAACATGAAAATCCAAACAATCACCTGATATATTGTGTTTTCTAGACAGGACTTCTAGACAATGTCACTTGCTTCACCTAACTTAGATTTAAGTTTCTAAGCAGTGCAAAGGAGCACAAAACCTAGGAATAGTCCTCAATTCTTCCTGGAAATAGCAATGTTTACTATAATGTTAGTGCAATAATAGAATAGTTTTAAACTGTTGAGGACCTATGATGTGCCAAGTAATGTATCCTATGTCATTAAAGCCCAACAAATACTATCTAAACTGTTATTCTTATTCACATGGAAAAGGAAATCATCAATTCCATATCATACATAAGCAGTTCTCATCTGTTAGGGTACACCAAAATTACGTGGTGGGCTTGCTGGAAAATAGATATAGGTTCTCCCCCAAGTGTCTCTGTTTAGGAAGCTGGGCTGGGGCCTGAGAATTTATATGATTCAAGTTCCCTGGTGATGCTGCCAGTCCAGGGACCCCACATCAATATGTTCTGACTTCCCTCCAATAAATAGGAGAGCTAGTATCAGAACATAGGTTTACCTGACTTCAAAATTCAGACTATTTCCATTTTTTCTCACATGGATTCTATTTGTAAAGACTTTGAATTAAAAGGTTTTCAATCTTAATTTGGTCTTTGAGACTTGTATACAAATTAATAAAACAGGGGCTAAGAAATCTCCATTGCTAAGAAAAAGAGATTAAAACTGAGTTAATCAAATCTCGCTGAGAATTAAATGAGCCCACTACCTGCTCACCCAACCTTTCCTATTTCACAGAACAGTATTTTAAAGCTAAAAGTAACCTTTGGGGCACCTGAGTGGCTTAGTCGTTAGCATCTGCCTTCGGCTCAGGTCATGATCCCGGGTCTCCAGGGATCACATCAGGCTCCCTGCTCGGCGGGAAGCCTTCTTCTGCCCCTCTCACTCCCCCTGCTTGTGTTCCCTCTCTGGCTGTGTTTTTCTCTGTCAAATAAATAAATAAAATCTTTTAAAAAAGAAAAAAAAAGCTAAAAGTAACCTTAGATCTCATTTAGATGAACTCCTTCATTTTATAGATGACTGAGTTGAAGCCCAGAAATCTTAAATTCTGAAGATGCCTCGGTGGTCCTTCTACCCCTCCAGTCAAACAGCCACACTTCAAGAAAGTTGAACCTCCTCTTTCCTCCACCGCACTGCAGGGTCTACCACTTCCTTCCTCCGTTGTGATGACTTCTTATCGGAGTCTTTCTGTGATTGATGCTACTATGGATTAATTTACTGGTTTACAGTTTTGTCTCCTCTCACTTGGCTGCAACCACCTGGAAGGCGTGTATTACATTTCCATATCCTCTGTATCTACTTAGAATCTGCTTGTTGAATCAAATGGAATTGTTTTTCTCGCTATATTACTGCTGCACCCATTTCCCCCACTGTACTTTGCTTATCCTGAAATGTAGTCATTAGTAAATACTTCTTTTCCTTTTTTTAGTGTATTTCAGTTAAAAGATCAGCCTTATTTTTAGGATGAGTGTTCTCTAAGATATTTAAGGTGTCAAAAAGTATTTTTACATATATAAAATATGTGCATATCTATACAGATACAAAAATCTTCTCTGCCTCTTCTCTTTCAAATATGTCCACCTCCATTTTCTTAGAGAAAATGATTAAAAACCAGTCCTTTTTATGATAAAAATATAAATTATTTGGAGAAGTACAATGACAGAGTAGGTCACAGACAGAACCTGAAATTCTTACAATGATCTTTTACTGCTTAGTCCAGTTCAAGAAATAATGACTTTTAGATCACACAGACTACACAAAGGGGCTTCACTCTGCTACTGTGATGAAGTCGGCAGAAAAGAAAACCCTGCAGATGCTTCTGTTTGAATTAATGCAAAAGCTAGTATTAAAGCACACAGTGGGAGAGGGGAGGAGTGGCTGAATCACAGGCTGCTGACATTCTTGACATCTTTTGTAAAATAAGAGGCCACACAATAGTCTAAACTCCTTTCTCAAAAATGTCTAGACCACAGTAGTTTACAGCCCATGTGCTCAATATTTTCCTATAGATAATATGAAGAATAAAATAAAGTATAAAAAAAGAGTTGTTATAGAATTGTAAAAAATGTAATAAACCTGAGAAATCTGTTTCCTTATCTCTAATTCAGGTGGCTGTTGTTAGGAATAAATATAACATTTGGAAAGAAAAAAAAAAAAGAAAGAAAAAGTACAAAACTGTTACTGAGAGAAGGGGTGCATTTCAACAATAATAACAACAACAATGCAACAGTAGTAATGGTTATAACGACCCTTTGGAACAGCTCTTCTCACATACTAACCACTTTGCAAAATATTTTCTAAATCAAGCCTTGGAAAAAACCTGAAAGGTAGAGATGGCATATCCATGATACAGATGCAAAAAGAGGCTCAGAGAGTTGAGGTGACCCATGTGGTCACAGAGCGAGAGTGTGAGTTTAGACTCCTTAAATCCAAACCATTACTTGCATCACATTCCCAGTTGTATCTTGCTCCACAGGAAGCATAAACAGACATGTGTTTCAGTGGAAAAGCAGACACATTTTTAAGAATGATATTTTTAAGAAATTAATTACTCTTGGACGCCTGGGTGGCTCAATGTGTTGAGCCTCTGCCTTCAGCTCAGGTCATGATCTCAGGGTCCTGGGATCGAGGCCCGCATCGCGCTCTCTGCCCAACAGGGAGCCTGCTTCCTTCTCTCTCTTTGCCTGCCTCTCTGCCTATTTGTGATCTCTCTGTCAAATAAATAAATAAAATCTTTAAAAAAAAAAAAGAAATTAATTACTCTTTACTTGAGCCTCTGAGAGAGATGTAGAGTTGCCCTACTTTCCATCCATTAGAAAACTGAATCAGAGCATTTCCAGGCATACGATGCCTCCCCTGAAATTTAAGCAAATCAATGGAATTTTTCTCTAGGACAATCTCCATAACCAAATTGTCACTCTAAGAGAATGAAATAGCATCCTAAGAAGGGCTTCTCTAACTTATATTAGCAATCAAAATGTCTCTCCTCCCCTTTGCAAACCTTAACTTTCCAAAGCAAAAGGAATCTGAATAAAATTTGCAACAATGGAATCTTAATTCCAAAGGTTATTGTGACTTTTCTCAACTAAATACTGAAATGTGCAGAGATGTCAAAACTCTTTTGTGTCCAAAATCTATCTCCTAGATTGTTTCTTTCACTCTAAAAATGTGGCAAAACCAAATCCTTCTTAATTTAGAAATACTAGACTTGGGGCACCTGGGTGGCTCAGTTAATTAAGCAACTGCCTTCAGCTCAGGTCCCGGGACTCTGGGATCATGCCCCACATCGGGCTCCCTGCTCAGCGAGAAGCCTGCTTCTCCTTCTCTCACTCCCCCTGCTTGTGTTCCCTCTCTCACTGTGTTTCTCTGTCAAATAAATAAATAAAATCTTTAAAAAAAAAAAAAGAAATACTAGACTTTCTTCTGGGTTCTTCAAGTTCAGAATAGTCAAATGAGAGAAAAATATCTTCTAACCTCCTTCAAAAGGTAGCTGAAGACAGCTAAGTTGGCTGTTGATACCTCAGCCTGAAAAATAAGCTCTCCATTGACAAAGTTCTGGTGTGTGCATGGTTGTCTTCAATCCTTCCCATTACAATGAGGTGGAAACAATTTACAGCACTGGTGTTAACCAGACAATGCCAATGAAGATAGAAGCAGGTACTATAAATATTTAGAGCTGTAAGGAACCACGGAGGGTGATGATTTATCCAGAAGCCCTCTATTTGGTGGCTCCCAAGAGGAAGGAGAATAAAATGGAAGGGACCTGTCGAACACTGGAGCCAGCAGGAATGGGCTCAAGTTCTAATTTTACTTGAAAGTTTAAAGCTGTTTGACTTTGAAGCAACAAACCTGAGCCTTAGCTGGCCCATTTTTATAGATCAATAATAATAATTCCTACAATACGGAATAATTTTAAGGATGACAGACATATGTTGCTTAAAATGTCCAGTTGATAATAAATACTCAAAAGAGGAAGAAACTTTAAGAAAATTTGTGGCTTAAAAAAAAAATTGTGGCTTTTACAATTTTAGGCAACTATGGTTAGAGGCACAGCAGAAACCAAAACCGAGACAAGTGTTCTTAATACAACCTCCTATAAAATTATTAGAAACAGGCTCTGTTTGTCCTCATTAGTAAGATTAAGGATTATTTCACTTCATTTAATACTTGTTCTCTGTAGCTTCTTGTTGATGTTGTTGTTATTTGTTTGGGCTTTTTCTCCCCCCATTATTTCTAGGTTAGAAGAGAAAGAGATAAATTTCTCCTGAAGTAACTATAAATGCTTGACTGGAAAGATGACTGTCGTCACTACCCCGAAGACAGAAAGACAGAGTCAGTTCCAGACTCAGTGAATACCCCATACGCCTAGGGAACATAAGGATCCCATAGCAACACATTTAGACATAAATTCTGTGCAAAGTGCCTCCTCCTCCGGGTCAATATAGAAGTGACAGTATAGAGTCAACTTCTTGCTAACAAGTATGCCAAGGCCAACTCCTAACTGAAGTTAGGATTAAGAACTCTCAGAGACTCTTCAGCCAGGAACCTGAAGTACCATCACTTGATGAAGGGGCCTCGAAGTGTGAACTCACACAGAAAGCAATGAGCCAGGTTCTGGGAAAATTACATCTGTAGATATCCATTACATGTGACAATCAAGATTTGTTCAACCATTTCAAAACTGCTTCTGCTTTAACTGGTTTTCAGTATTTTTTATTAAATATTGACTAGATACAACAGAATATTTAATAAGCAGCATAGGAGTTATGAAGAAAAGTGGGGCAAATACCTGTGTACCCACTACCTAATTTAAGTAAGAAGATGGTACACTGGAGGGCCCCTCATGTCCTCCCTAACCCCATTCCAGTTACTCCCCGCTCAGAGCTAAGCACAATCTTCTGAGTGTACCATTACCTTGCTCTTCTTTAAAGTTTAACTACATAGGTCTTATTCCCCTAAGATAATATTGTTCAGTTTTCATGATTTCAAACATTACATAGAGTCATACTGTATTTTTCTATAATTTGCTCTTTTCCTTACAACATTACGTTCCTCCTGGGAGTCACTAATTTTGGTACTTAATAGCTCTAATTCTTCATTATCCATGATTCTCTAGTATATGAGTGTACCACAATTTATTTGCTCATTTTACTGGGTTGGATTTCTCATCTGCCTCCATTTTTTTTGCCCTGAACATTCTTGGTCATATTTCCTGAGGCAGGTGCAAAAGTCACCCAAATCTCTCTCAAACTTTCTCACTAGGAGTATGCCTTCGGAATCCACATCACTCTACATCTTCACCTTAAAATTACAAGCCTGTGCAATATGGTATCTGCTTCTGGTTTAACTTACATTTTCATGATTACTAATGAAGGTGTGCTTAAAATGTCATATGTTCATGGGCCATTCATGTTTCCTCTTTTGTGAAAATGTTAATGCATGTCTTTGATCCATTTTTCTTTTGGGTTATCTTTTCATCATAGAATCTGTGAGCTGAATTATAATCCTTCATTGCT
This sequence comes from Spilogale gracilis, assembly GCA_004023965.1. Lineage (NCBI taxonomy): Eukaryota > Metazoa > Chordata > Mammalia > Carnivora > Mephitidae > Spilogale > Spilogale gracilis. The sequence continues at coordinate 76,851 of PITA01004489.1, forward strand.
TTTGTGTGCTGCAAATATTTTCTTCCCCCTGTATAATATGTTTCTCCTTGTTTTAAAGCATTTGTTGGTGAACAGAGGCTCTTAATTTTAATTTAGTGAAATTCACCTTTCATTTCCTTTATGATATATGCTGTTTTGGCCTGTTTAAGTAATTCTGCACTACTCTGGGAGCTATAAATATATTCTGTTATGTTGTCTTGCCAAGGTTTCATAGTTTTGCTTTTCACACACAAGCCTTTAAACTTTTGTATGGTTTCTGATTGCTTCAACAACATTTTTAAGCCCTTTATTTCTCCCCACTTAGCTGTTGTGCTAACTTTGACCAAAATTAAATTTATATATTAAGTTTCCATAATATATATGCATCTTTTTTGAGGGCATTACAATCAGACACATTGGTCTTTTTATCTAGCACTGCACAAGTACCACATTCTCTAATTTATTATGAGTTTTCTTTCATCTGGCAAAGACTGTTTTGGCCCCTTGGAGAATTTTTTCATTTCTATAGACATGGATCAGCTTATCAAATTCCACCAGAGCACCTGTGGGAATTTTTGTTGGGATTGCATTAAGTCTACAGATCAATTTACATTAGCACTATAGATTCATCTGCAGATCAATTGGCCTTTTGAAATTGAGTCTCCCTACCTTATTTATTTAGATTTGGGGCCAAGTATGGGTCTCATAGTAGAGTTTTGTGATTTCTTTTTCATAAAGTTCTTGCTCATATTTTGTTAGGTTTATTCCAAAGTACTTATGTATCTACAGCTAAAATAATTTTCCTTATACTTGAAGTTAATCTCTATTAGTTACAAAAGCTTCATTTTTTTTTTTTTGGCTCTCTCTTTATTTCGACTTGCTCTTGATAAATTCTTCCATTGTGTACCACATTCCAGTTTAACAACTGCAGTGTTTTCTCTCAGCTTATTGCAATTATTATCCACTTCTACTTCAATTGTTGTGAAAAACCAATGCCAATCTAGTTGTTCGTGAAGGTAATTATTTTGGGTTTTTTCCTGGTTGCTCCTAAAAATTTTTTGGTTCATTTTCGATGTTCTATAATTTTACAATATGTTTATTTATTTTTCTTTGAATTTGAAAGCTGCCTGAGTTTGTGAATTCATGTCCTTAACCCATTTCAGGAAACTCCTGCTTATTAGCTCTTGGGGTTTTTCTCTGCCCTAGCTGACCTCTGTTTCATCCTACATTATTAAATATATTTAGACATTTTCATTCTATAATCCATGAGTCTTAATTTCTCTTTTAAATTCTCCACCTGTCTTTCATTGTTCATTTAAATTTCTTCAAATGTGTCTTTTATGAATTCTCTCTTCATCATCTAATCTTTTCTCAAAACTATCCACTGAATTTTTAATGTCAACTAATTCTTATTTCTAGGAATTCTAGTATGTTTGGGGGGGAGTTTGGTTTTTGGTTTTTATTATGTCCCTTTTCAAATCTGCTTGGTCATTTTTAACATCTCTTATTTTTTTCTTCCTCTACCACATCTTTTATATCTTTTAGTATATTAAATATTCTATTTTATATGTTGTGTGTCTGTGCCAACACAAAAAGTTTTTGAAGAGTTTATTCTGATTTATGTTGTTCCTACTAATTTTCTCTGATAGCATCCCATCAGGTCTTTTGTGATCTATTCCTCACAACTTCTTCAGTGGGGAGTTTTTTAGGCCTATGGTGAAGGTGGATTCTTCCCAGAGATGACATACATCTGCTGTTTCCAAACACTTCAGGACCCCACTCAGACTTTGTTAAACTGATTAACCTAGGGATTTATTGTTTCTCAACCACCTAAGTAGTGTGAATGCCACCTACAAACCTATTTGGAGCTGTCTTTTAGCTATGAATTCTCAGGAAGATTCCTTTCCATCCACTTATTACCAAGGCTCAAATCCAAAAATTATCCTTTCATTCTCTTAGGACTGAGGAAAGCAGCATGTTTACTTAACCTTACACTGAAGATATATGCTTTTAGTATTCCTGTTTTGTACAGAGGAGGTACTTTTACGACTTGCAGTGGTCCCTGGTCTTTGCCTCATGTCACTGCTGTACTCTGCAAAACTGGAAACAAGGTCCAACTCATTCGGTTTGGCAAGTAACTACAAAGTAAAATTTGGTTTCCATGCTCCATTTACGTTCTAGTTTTAATGCTCCATTTACCTTTCTAATTTCCTGCTTTCATATTTAGCTTTGGACCCTGATTATTCTTCACTTTTAACTTGCCAACTTAGCTCATTTTAAAAGACTATTTCCTATTTTTCAGAGGGTTTTGTTTTGTTTTGCTTTACTTTTTTTTAAGTGGAGTATTGATCTAGGATACCCAACTCTCAATGCTGTTATACATATTTACACATACTTTCACACAAATACACCAAACCTACTAAATATGCTACATGTAAAAGCTATGCAACCAACCATGAAATTTTCTAGGCGGGAAGAGTGGCAGGTGGAAGGCACGGTGATGAGGATGAGAATGAGAGAAAGAAAGTAAAACTGATACACAATAGATCTGCACTTTTTTCAGGGACAGAATTTTACATTCAGTCTATAAATCACACAAATGTAAAATATATTGATCACTCTTTCTTTGGTAAACTCTCTCTCATTGACTTGCTCTTTGATTGAAATCATGAGCTGACTATCTGCATACACACATACACACACACATACAGAGGTACATTTGAATTTTTTTAATTTAAAGAACATAAGAACACATAAAATATGTTCTTTAAATTGTAATATTTATGTTATAAAGTTTATGGAGTCAAAAAATTTACTGAATCTGTTGTTTCCTATTTTCTCTATTATTCATGCCTCAATTTAATATGAAAAAGTAGTTATGCTAGTCTAGTATACCGATAAAAATCCTCTGATTTCCAACATAATCAATGATAGGACAGAGCCTGAGAGGAACATAAAAGCCTCTTAAGCCTAGTAGGGGCTCCTGAATGGCTCAGAGGGTTAAGCCTCTGCCTTCGGCTCACGTCATTTCAGGGTCCTGGGATCAAGTCCCACATCAGGCTCTCTGCTCAGCAGGAAGCCTGCTTCCCCCTCTTTCTCTGCCTGCCTCTCTATTTCTGATCTCTCTGTCAAATAAATAAATCTTAAAAAAAATCACTGTAATTCTATAAAACAGACATTTTTTTAAAAAGCTAAGTAGAAATTCTTCACAAGTGATGAAAATTTTTAGTAAAAGAACCACACTGTTTAATTTCTGTTGTTTTCAGTGAAGCACAATAGTCAGGTGGCAATAACATAATTTGTTAAAATATTACTGATGACTTTAGATTTGACTGATGGGAAAGGGAAAATATAAATCAATTTCAGCCTGATTAATTCAAAACTGACTAATTTACAATTCATAACACACACACATACACACACACACACACACACACACACACACACACTCTTCTTAGAACTCTTAGAAACCAAACAGCTAGAATTTCAATAAAGAGAAATATTATCCTAAGTTTTTCTTGAAGGAAAAGAGACAAAGGAATAGAAATTATATGGGAGGACACCTGGGTGGCTCATTTGGTTGAGCCACTGCCTTCAGCTTGGGTCATGACCTGGAGTCCCAGGATCGAGTCCCACATCGGACTTCCAGCTCTGCAGGGAATCTGCTTCTCCCTCTGACTTTCTCCCCCCTCCTGCTCTCTCTCACTCACTCTCTTTCTCTCAAATAAATAAATAAAATATTTTTTAAAAATAAATAATATGGGAGGAATTTAAGTTGGAGGAAAACTGCAACCCAATTTTTTTTGTTGTTACTTAAAATTTTTTCCCAGTGTTCCAAGATTCATTCCCCATTCCCTACACCCAGCGCTCTATGCAATAGGTGCCCTCAGTACCCACCACCAGGCTCTCCCATCCCCCCATCCTCCTCCCTCCAAGTCACTCAGTTTGTTTCTGTGTCCAAAGTCTCTGTTGTTTCGTTTCTCTCCTTGGATTACCCTACTTCCCATTTACTTTCCTTCTCCTACTTTTTTGTGTAATTTATAACTATAATACTTCACAATATAGATTCATTTTCAAAAAGAGCATTTTGAAGACCTAGAAGTTCCATCATTTCCAAGATTTGTGGTATATCCAGCTTCCAAGGCACAAGGCTTAGTAGAAGGACTACAGGCTGTGTAGACGAACTGTGGAGCTAGTAGTAGTAACTGAAGCTTAGCATGCTTAAATAATAAGGTAAGTGGCAGAGCTGGGGCCTCAACATAGATTTCTTTGACTAAAAAGCTGGTAATTTCTTAGCTACTTTACAACTGCCGCTAATGTATATGCAGAAAAAAACAATGAACCCAAATTTTTGCTAATTTACTCTGAACTATTATCCAGTAATAAGAAAGCATAATCAGATTCAGAGAAGTTTTAATGGGTATTTAAAGGAACTATAATGCTCTTCCCCTTTTAGAATCGTAAAAGTTCAAAAGCTGTATTTTTCACGATTTCACACTTAAAACTCAAATGAAGAATCCCTCTCTTTTAACCACCTGCTTTACAGTTACTTCACTGTTAATTCCTTCCTTTTATTCCTTAGTGCTTTGAATACAATTGAGGAAGAAGAGAACAATGCCTTGAGAGGTCTGATAATTCCTACCTCATTATGAATTTAGTAAAGTTAACTATTTTCTTGTCTTTTCTTTGGAAGTATATCTGTATCATATTTGAAAGATCTTAGAGAAGAATATAACAGAAGCATGATTGAAAAACCAACTGATTTACTTACTGGAAGTGCCTCGAGATTCTCATTCAGATTTCTGACTTCATTTTTGATGATGGATGAGACTTGACAACCCCATCTAGGTGTTTTCTTGCATTGCTGATCAAAATGAGAAAGCACAGAAAGAGGGAAACAGTTTATTAAAGCAGTTAAGTCCTATTTAAAATATTTATTGCAAAGAAACTCAACACATTAGCATCTAGGTATCCATACTGATGTCAGAATTAAAAAGAAGGTGAGCATTTCTCTCTTACAGAGGTATATCAGGTTTAGGAGATCATTTTAAAGGAACAGAAAATGCCTCTATTTTAGAAGATACTTCTCAGAACTTTTCTGAGTTTGTAAGAAGATCATATGAGGAAATATTCAAAGCTTAGATCTACGTACTATGCTTAGTCATTTTATTCAGGTAAGAAGAACCTAAAGCATCTATTAAGTGTCTGGTGGTAAGGATGAAAATGGTCACATTCTGTCATGAGCGTGCAGTGAAGGTGCATACATGAGTTGTGTCTTTCCACAATTTCAGCTTTATTCAATTGTAAAGTAAAATTAAATCACAATTCTAAAACAGCTTCAGGATTCCAAGCTCAATGACAACTCACTGCCGGGAGCCAACCCCAGCAACAGTCAGGGTCCAGAAGGTAGGGACAGCATCGGTGATTCCGAATGAGGAGACCAGACTCGAAGAGTGGTGTGGGGAGCTCCTGAAAACACTGTTCTCAGGGCTCTTTATTTATAGCACAGTGTTACATATAAGATCAAAGAGTTTCGATTTAGATCACAAAGTTTCCCTTAAGTTATGATTCATCAATTTTGTGTGACAATAGTGCCCATGAAGACCCCAACTATTACACAGGATGTTCTGGTTAAAGTCTAATCTAAGGAACAATCAATTAGAGACAAATCTTAACTTTACTGGCAACCATACATCACATATTTTGTACAGATGGTTTCTATCAATCATTGTCCTATCAGGACTTCCTGCCTTTCCCTTAAATGCCAGGAGATGAACATGCAGTCATGTGGCTATGAGATTTCTATTGTTTAAACTAAGCTTGTTACAATGCAGCTACTACTATTATCATGTTTTGAAAGGGTAGGGTGAAACTTGAGGCTTGACATAAGTAAGGTAAAAGTAGGAGCAGAGAAAGGTTTGATATAATTGTAGTATAAGGAGAAAAGTGTTTTTCAGAACTAGTCAAGTGGAAAGGGAGAACAAAGAAAGCAAAGCTGCATGGTGTCAATAACCACGACTCTGCCTAACTCCCTCACCTTGAGGGAGGGTCATGGTGTTCAGTGCCTTGCAGAGGGAACCCATATGAATGACCATGCTTCTGGTCCGTGGCAATTCACCATGTGATTAAACCTGTCTTCTTACACAGCATACAGAGCAGGACAGAAAACAAATCACACAACAAGCACCATAACAGAAGTGTGCAGGAAGTGGACCAACCAAATGCGAAGTCAGTCTGTGGGCGTGCAGTTGACATAAGGCCTTGGTCTGGTCCAGATTTGCTCTCGGCACTTAGTGCTTCTAATGTTCAAGTGGGGAAGGCTCTCAGTTCTGTTCGGAGATCATTAGGCAGAGCCTTGGGTGACAGGTGCCTTTTTTAAGTGACCAGGCATAGGGGGGTCAGGTCTGAAGAGTCTGCCAGTTTGCTGCCCAAATCCTCCCCTTTATAAAGGTATTTAATCAGTTTTGGGTCTCTGCAGACTTCCTCTGGTTCTGCCCATTATCAGTTCTGAGAGTCAGCTGACGTTGCTCCTGGGGAAATCTCTGATATCTCCTAGCTGCAGCATCTTAACTGCTTGCATCATTGCTTGACACAGGCTCCTGCTTGACGTGAGAGACGCTGTTTTGCTCTCTACACATACATAATTTCATTTAATTCTCACTGTAATCTTCTGTAGTAGGAATTATAATAAGCATCTCAACAGATTTGAAAACATAAGGCAAGAAGTTAAGTGAATTGCTCAAGATCACAGCTAACCAATGGAAGAACACAAGTTCTTCTAACTGTTAAGTCCATGTTCTCTTTCTCGGTGAAGCACAGTGCTTGAAGGTCTCAATGAGTTTCCTTTGTTGGTGTTGTTTTACCTTGGCCTACAAAATAAGAGGCAGTAGCACACAGAGGGGTAAAGTTGGATAGTTCTAGACAGAGCTACCTTGTGCAAGCTGGCTCCAACTATTCTGTGCCTCAACCATCATTTTCTCATCCATTTTTTAAAAAGATAGTAATACCTACTTTATAAGGCTGTTGTGAGGATTAGACTTACATAGTTATGGTTAAGTCATCAGACGCAACAGAAAAAAAAAGATATATTCTGTGATTTAGAGCTTCTATTAAGTCTTCAGAAAAATCAATAGTGAAATTTTTATTCTTCTGACCTCCCCCATTAAAACTATGTGTTCTGCACAAAAGATTAATAGCCATATTTTAGTTTTGAAAAGGAAAGAAAACTTTATTATTATTATTATTATTATTATTATTATTATTATTATAGAAACTTAATAGAAATGGGAGAAGAAAGGAATCTACACAGAAATGAAGCTAATGATAGGCAATAAGTGAGAATAAGGCTAAGTTACATCAAATCACGTACTTAAAACATCCAACCTGATCAGCCAGGGAACCAGGTGGAAATAGCCAAATAGCCAGGCTGGAGTGTCATTAGAGGCCTGGGTAGAGAGAGGGTCCTCCCCTTGGGTGAGACTTCCAACTGACAATCCCCATAAGGGCCATTATTATAGGGCAAATCACAGGGTTTGCAATCAAACATTTGTTCACCTACATGCAGTTTGGAGCGAGGTGCATTTCCACATTATCATGTTTCTATATTTTCAAGGAATCTGGACTATGTGTATCTGCCTCCCTTCCTGGATTCCATTCTGGAGGGCCAGAAGGGGATGTGACATAGAATTTGCAGCTTCTGGCATCTGGAACAGAAGGGCCGATTCTGACCTGGAGGCCAGATAATATATTTCAAACAATCAAGCTCCCAAGGTTATTCACACAGCCCAGGTCTCACAAACAACATTATTTAGCCTGCCTGTTTTTATGCATATCCAGGTGGTTGGTTACAAGAGACAAATCACAAAAAATATTAATCTATCAGAACAATATGTCATCTCATTTTCTTGAAATGATACTGTGTGTACATTAATATTGGCTTTTGTAAGAATATGAAATGCATGAGAACAGAAGTAAAGAAGGGAGGATCTTGTAACAAGTCAATAGTGATGTTAAGGAAAACCAGAGCCAGACAGAAGTTAAAATGGTGAAAGCAGATTTTATGCAGGAACTATTGCAACAGAGTTGCAATAGAGGAGAAGAGACCTCAGCATAATAACCTGATTCAATTCCAACACAGCATGGACAAGTAGGGATTTATAGACAAGGGTAGGGTGGTGCTGGGGGTCAGGGGATGGAAAATTATTAGGAGGAAACATCACAGGTCATGAATTTTGGCTAAACTGACTTAGGATTCTTGCTAAAGTCAGGCCACTGGGTGATCAGATAGCAAGGGTCGGAGAAGAGGAATCTGACCAGTATCAACAGTGATCATAGACAGAGGGTGGAGACTGTTGCTAAATTGGATGCCAAGATGAACAAGTATAAAGGTCAAGACCTAGTCGAAAAGAGGATATAGAGGAGCCTGGCTGAAGTTTTGTTAAGGAGTATGTCTTGTCAATGGCTAGAATTTCATTTGTGGGCTGTTTTTAAATTTAAAATCTCATTATTTTAATACATATAGGACTATTCGGTTGTTCTATTTCTTCTTATAATCAGTTTTGGTAAGCTGTATTTTTCTAAGTTATCCATTTCACCAAAATGTTCAAACATATGATATCAAGTTGTTCACAGTATCCATCTTATCATTTTAATGTCTGAAAGATGTTTATATTCCTAATATTGGTTATTTGTGCATTCCTTATTTTGTCTGATCAGTCTCACCAAAAGTTTATTGATTATAGTTAGTGCTCTCTATGGTCTATATGCTTTCTACTGATATAATTTCTTTTTTTTAAAGATTTTATTTATTTATTTGACAAAGAGAGAAATCACAAGTAGGCAGAGAGGCAGGCAGAAAGAGAGGAGGAAACAGGCTCCCTGCCCAGCAGAGAGCCCGATGCGGGCCTGGATCCCAGGACCCTGAGATCATAACCTGAGCCGAAGGCAGAGGCTTTAAGCCACTGAGCCACCCAGGTGCCCTATTGACACAATATCTGCTCCCAAATCTGATTTCCTTCTTTCTATTCTCTTTAGGTTTAATTTGATATTCTTTTCTAATTTCTTTGCACCCAGGTTGTGCTCATTGATTTCCGCTTTTCTTTCTTTTTTTCATTTCTAACATATCCATGTTATTTCCAACATATTTCTAGCATATGCATGTTATACAGTATATACATTATTTTGATATACAGTATTTTCACTGTTATTCACTATTATTCAGTTCAAAGTATTTTCTAATTCATATTATATTTTTTATAATTTTATCCATGGGTTATTTGTACATGCTTCTCTTTATTTCAAAACATATAATAATATGCTAGTTATCTTTTTTCTACTGACTTCTAATTGCATTATGGTAAAATATTATACTCTTCATGCCTTCTATCCTTTCAAAACTATTGAGAGTTGCCTTACTGTCCAACTATGATCCATTTTTGTAAATGTTACAAACATTTTGTAAATGTTCCAGTCCATCAGAGGAATGTACATTCTACAGTTTGAGAAAAGCAGTTATTTTTTAAAGCAGTAATATTCATTAGATCAAAGTTGCTAATGATACTGTTCAATCCCTATTCTCTTCCATCCTAGCCCCATAATTCTTTAATCTCTTATTAGTACACCGATACCCTTTAGGAGATTTTATGTCTGCCCAGATTTTTCAGCTAAACTTAGTGGGGTATTTTGTTTGAAATATTAGTCTGCCCGAACCAAAGCACTGCCAATTTGTTGTCTTTCCTCCCCTGAAATGTGGCATCTGTAAGAATAATGTCTGTGTTACTATTGCATCTCCAGTGCTGAGAAGAATGTATAGGGTAGATACACAATAAATACTTGTTGAGTGAATGATTAAATACATTCTTCCATTTCAACATTATAAATGATTCTTCTTGAATCAGCGACTTTCCAAACACTCATTTCCAGAAAAAAAGTCTTTCAGAGGCCCAACTTTTTGGCTGGCTACTGCATATCTTTTAGCTCTACATCTAGAATAATTGGGTAGCTATCCTTTCTCATCATTTCTACAAAAGCCCCAGGACTGCTGAATTCATTGGCCATTATAAAATGCTTTATCATCTCCAAAATTAAGGTTAGAAAGTACCAAATTATATGCTTAATTAAAACAGCTTTAATTCCATGTGGGTTTAAGATTAATGTTACTCACAAAAAGTAGAGGCATTAAGGACTTTCCATGTGAGAATAATATTAAGTATTGTGTTTGAAGTTGGCAAGTCTTTCACCTGATAAATTCTAGGACTATGAAGACATTTGAAATGTCTATTTATTCCCAGTTATTTCCCCAGGGAGATTAAGAAGATTTTTCCAAACATGATTACCTTCATTTAAAACACAGTTCAGATATTACTATACCAATTCATATATGAGAAGACAAACAGACCTGGCATAGATTTATTCAAGGTAATAGAAGTTAGTCAATAATTTTCAGATTCATAGTCCTATCTCCTGACTGGGTTCTGAGCCACTGTATAAATGGTAGAGTTTAAAATTGTTTTAATAGGGGAACATCTGAAAGTACCAATAAAAATTAAGTGAATCTTTGAAAACAAGTGAAATAAAGATTAGAAGGTAAGTAGGTATTAATCTCCTGGGAAATCTCCTAGAATGAATCATTTAAAGAATTTTACACATTTGCTCAAACTATGTTTTTCTATTGCTTTCTTTCAATCCTTTTTGAGCAGTTAAAATGACAGGTCAAAAGATGAAGGGCAATGACCCTGCTCTCCATGGAGAGCTTCACTGCTAACTGACCTATAGCCATGGAAGCCCTTCAGCTCTGCTAGTGATCAGTGGCTTCAGGAATATCTAAAATCAGATGTCTGTGGTTGGGTATTAAAAGATGACAAGGATGTTCACACATCCAGTGAATTACAAACTTCTCTAGCTTTAATTAGATAAGAAAAAAGTAACTGCCTAATATCATATATTCCATGGTTATATCTGTCAATATTTTATTGTTTAAATAAACGTTTTTGTTGAAATATAACATCATATATATAAGTGTACCAAAGTATATGATTTGATTACAAAGATACATACAACCATATGGAAATATAAAATATTATCAACACCCCAAAAGTTCCCCTGGAGTAACTATCCCTTTTCTACCTGAATACTATCATCATGTTAGTCTTGCTTGTTTTTGAACTTTATATGAATTGCTTCATGAACTATGTTCTCTTTTGCATCTAGCTCCACTTATTTAGCATTGTGCTTGTGAGAGCCCTCCATGTTATTAAATGCAGCAATGGTCTATTTGTTTTCATTGCTATATAATATTCAAGCTGAAACAATCATTTATTTATCCATTCTAGTTAGTGGATATTTTTATTGTTTCTAGATCTCAGATTTTGTGAATCATCAGCTTCTACAAGGAGTCTTTTAGGTATCTTGGTGCACACATGTATGGAATTATATTGAGTATGTAACTAGACACGGAATTGCTGAGTTCACAAATGTGCATATAGTTTAGTAGATACTGTCAAAAAGTCTTCCAAAATGAAAATTTATAATTCACATTCCCAAGGTTAGAGTCCTGATTACTCCATATAGTCGCCAATATGTGACACTTGGAACATTGACAGTATTTTCCATCTTCTTACGTTTAGCCATTCTCTTAGTTGTTTAGTGAGAATTTATCAGTGTTTTAATTTACATTTACCTGCTAACTAATGAGGTTGGGGACATTTTTCTATATTTAATGGAAACACTTGATATCTTTTGCTATATTTTCTATAACAAGTAAATTCATTGCTGGGAAGGCTTTTGGGTTAGCAATCACACGAAATACAGTATTCTCATACTATAGGCCCATTCTGAGAGGTCCATCTAATAACTCTTCCTAAAACCTCCTAATTCCTCTCCTTTAATTGTGTTTCTTTTAAGTTCCTGACTGTCCAGCCAGCCTGATTGCCAGATCTTACAAATGGGACAGCTCCATGCCTCCAACTGTCTCTCCTTCCAGAAAATGAAAGCAAAGTTTGAGTTTCTACCTATTAGAACTATCTTCCCTCCTCCACTGTCCCACAGACACACCTGAGGGAACCTCAGTGACTTGCCAGTGTACCTTGGGATGACTGACCTCAGTCAGTCTGACTATGCAGCCAAAGCTGTGTGTTAAAAAGAGCAGGAACAAAATAAGTGTGACTCTATTATTCATGTGTCTTGTCTGTCTTCAAGACCTGCTTAGATCTAAGTCTGTATTTCCATTTCATTTGATAAGGAAGTACTACTGCACATGCTCCAGGAGTGGAGATTTACGGCTTGATATGTCAATTAATGGGTAGCTTCTGTTGCACGTTCAACCAATGAACTATGATTCATTGAACCATATGAACTTTGATCTCTCCCAGGGGTGGTAGCAAAACAGGAACTCTTTCCAAAAAGGAAATCAGTTGTTTGCTGAAAACGGTCCAGGTTTTCTCTAAAGTTCTAGAGACTACTGCTATTATTCTCCAATTGGAGTTCAGTACAGCTACATAAAATTTTCATTTTCCCAGATACTTCAGACATCGTTGAGTCTTAAGGCCAACTAACCAACCAAGGATCCACAGAAATGATCCCGTGAAAGAAGAGCTATCATTGGTCTGGAAAATAAACTCAACACCTTGTACCACTGACAAAAATGACAGAAGGCACTACCCCAAAACTACAGCCACTATTAGGTTTGGTTAGTATCACTGCCTCTATCAGATTCTGCACAGGCCCAGCTTCTTCACATTCCTTGCTTCTGACTAAAGTTCTAGGGCAGTACATCCATTAGCAGAGCCTAGGCCACATGACCATGCCCCAGCTGCAAGGGAGCCTAAGAAAGCAAATACAGAGCTTTTTCTTTCTTTTTCTTTTTCTTTTCTTTTTTTTTTTTTTTCTCTTTTAGGCAATTCTGAAACAGGAAGGAGATTTAAATTCTGGGCAGTAAAAATGAATACAAAAAGTTCACTTCATTAGGCATTCAATGGATATTTGTTGATCTGAATTAAGCTGACCTCACACCTCTCCTTTCACATCATGATAAAATGAGCAGAAGTACGAACCAAGGTTTAACAGCTGGCCCTACACACAGCATGAGGAGACCTGGGCAATTTACCTGTTGGACCACTACTCTCTAGAATATAGTAAGTTTAGATAAATATATGAGCATTTAACTGTGTGCCATTCTCTAACAAAAAAATGCACCTTGCTAAGAAAGTAAATTATGTTCTCTTTCAACATAATGGTTGAACTTTCTGTTACAAAAACCTTGGGAGTCTCTATCAGCTAGGGCTATTTAAGTCGTAAGAGATCAAAAATCAAATGAGTTTACTGAAGTTAATTTATAAGCAGAAGAAGTTCTTAGTTCAGGCAGAGATTGATCATCCAACTCAAAAATTTTTTTACCCACGATCCAATTTATCATTATTTCCCTGTACTGTCTTCCATAGTTTCAGTTTCATGTACAGGCACTACACAGTGCTCAGTGGCCTCTCCTTTCAACACACACACACACACACACACACACACACACACACACACACAAGACCAGACTACCTACCTGTAGAGGTAGCCAAATAGATGCCATGCTTATAAACCTAAGAGACTCACGTGCCTATGCCAGTAATTACTGTAGAGGAAAGTGGAAGCTTCTCTTTTCCACAAAACTTAGCAAGTATCCCCTCTCCATTCTAATGTCCTTGGTTTATGTGTCCATTTCTGAATCAAGTATTATGACTGGGAAAATGGGATGGCTAGCCAGCTTAATTTGAGATTATTAAAACTTAACCATGAAGCTAAGAAAGGGGAAAATCTGCCCCAAAAAAGGTATGACTGAAAATGAAAGAGTGGTTCCCCCAAAGAAAACATCTTGGAAAGTCAGGACACCATTGGAAGAAGAGCAAGTAAATAGGTAGAAGACACACCAAAAAAGCCCATTAAAGACTGTTTTAGATTTTCTGATAATTGCAGTCACCCTCCCCCTTTTTTTCAGTGTTTAAGAAGTATGTAGTCCATTAAAGACTATTACTACTATGCCATTGTAAAGGAGTAAACTATTTTTTCAATGGTGGAATCTATTCATATTTCCTAATTTATTTATTATAGGTCAGTCCAAAAACTCAGACACTACTCTTTCTACTTGACTTGTACTGATGAAATAAAAATTTGCTGTAAGGGATACCAAGGAGTGACACAGATAGATTCAAAAACTCCATGTGCTTCCCCAGGCACCATGTTCTTTGTTCTTTAGATCAGAATTCTTTGAGATGTTTCCAGTGCTAAGAATAGTCTCTCAAATCATTGTGAAAATCACATTACAGTTTAAACATCTTTAGTTGAAGGCACTGAAAATCATGATCATTTGGGTAACTTCTATCTCTAAAAATGTTTTGAACTTGTAGATTTTCATGTCCCAATAAGCAATGCTAGTTTATGCAATGTATCTATTGGTTTCTTTCTTTCTCTAAGAGATCCCGTGAATCACCAAAATCAATCCCTGGCCTGTCACAGCAGCTTAAGAAGTCTGTACTTCTACAATACATTTATAATTCATGAAAAATCAATAATAGGCTAAAATGTTAAAGAAAAAAACCCTAAATTTTGCCATATGGCAGACACTGACTTATTGTAGCTGGGCTCACGGTCTCTGGCGCCCAACCTGAATAACTGAAATGATGCTTTTTTATACTAGTGACAACCTTCCTCTAGGAAGCAGCTCAAAAGGAGAGAAACAAGGCAGGTATGTCACTTGGTGCAGAAACAGGCAGTTTGACATTTGGCTTCCTTAGTACCTGGCCTCTGAAAGGAAACCAAAGCAAGCTGCCAGCAACCATTCCAAGACCCCAGAGGCAAGATACCTGCTGAGATCGCACATCCACTTGCAGCGGAGAGAGAAATTTTCACCTTTGTGGACGCCCTCTCCCGAAGCTGCTGGCTTTTTGCACTGTCCATCTTACTCAGCAAACCAGAGAAAAGAGAGTGCTAGGGAAGCATTTTCTATTCACTTCTCACAGTCTGTCATTTGCGGTGACCTCAGGCATAGAGTGAGTACTCAGCATTTGTCAAAGCAGCAGAGACAACCTGTCTGGGGAACTTCTCTTCGGGTTGCTTTCTAATTTGGGATGGCGACAATAGGAATAGCCCTGGCAAGTGTAAAGGAGAAGAAAACCCGAGGCTGCTCTGTCTTTGCAGTCCTGTGATTTCTGATGATACTGAATAATATTAGGAAAACGAATGCTGGAGAAATCAGACTGTACTTAATTCTCTTGCCCCCTGAGGAGTAAACTTCTGTACAGCAACAAAACAGACCAAACATTTCATTGAGAAGTCCTCCCTTGCATGTATCCAGTTGTTTACCACATCATAGAGATTCTTTATTTTTACATTATTATTCATTGTTAGAATATTAGAGAAAACATGTTTATCCCCAGCCTTGGAAACCCACAATCTGATGGTCTATACATTCTAGTCTTTCACCATGTGCACACAGAATTTCCATCGTAGTCTTAGTGGAAATCATTGTCATCTTAGAGTACATAATATTTTATATTTTCCCTGACTTCAAAGAATATTATTTAGTAAACGTTCCCAACTTGTTACCTGTATTAAAAGAAATCATTTTGCTCTGCATTAAATCGTGGAATTGGCAAACAATATTTTATTAAGCAATTCTTCTATTGTTGGACATTTAAGTTGTTCCAAATCATGTTATAAATCATGCTGCAATGAATATTTTCAGGCAGACTAACTGGGGGGAGAAAAAAACAACAACCCTGCCTTTTTAATTTCAAAATCAACACACGCTCACTCACTGCATAAAACTTGAAAACCAAAATAAAACCAATGAAACAAAAAACTTATCTGTAGTCCCTCTACCCAGAAGTAACTGTTTTCACTTTGATAATGCATTTCCATCTTTTTCCCATGCATGTAAAGATTTTTTACTGTGATAATCTAACAATGAATTATGTATATTTCTCCACGTAATTAAATATTCGTAAAGTCAGATTGGCTTGAGCCTTATAAAGTCACACCTGAGTCTGAATCCAATTTCAATCATTTACTAGATATGTGGCTTTCAGGTGTTGTAACACATTTCCAAGGCATTAGATTGGTATGAGGATTATATTTTGTAATGCATTTAAGTGCCTAAGTGGTAAACAGTAAATATTCAGTAAATATAATCATTATTATTAGTCCTGATATGGTTTAATGGTTCTATATAATTTTATTGTGTAGAGATATAATTAACTCCTTGCCAATTACTAAATATTTAAGGTGTTCCTACTTTTTCAATATTATAAAAACCATAAACATCCTCATATGACTATTAGTGCACATATCCCTCTATTTTCCTAATATAAATACATAGGAATGAAACTGCCCTGTCAAACCGTGTAACTGTTTTTGAATTTTAATGCATGTGGCAAAAAACAGTCCAGGAAATTTGTACCAACCTATACTCCCACACACAACTCATCGCCCTTCCAATTTGCTTGCAAAAACAACTGACTGATATAAGGAAAGATAGAAGTTTATGAGCCAAGTTTTCACAATAGCCTTTACATAATTAAGGACTAAGCTGATACAATGTGATAATTTGAAGGCAACCAGTGCTGTCCTTCTTTCGTTCAGATCTTTGTGTGCTGTTACTGCTACTAAATTGAGTTTGAAAAGAAGCTGTGTTAGAGGAAGGTTTTCAAATCACAGCATCCACAAGTGTGAAAGTAGGACTTAAAAAAAGTAATGAAGCATATTCCAGGCACATTTCTTTAAAAACTCATTACTAATATTTTTGTAAGAACAAATGCTTGAGCACATAATAAACCAAGACTCAGGAAGGTAATAAATATTTCTGAAAATATTGTTGTTGATAACAGTGACAACATAGCTCATATTTTAAGAATAACATATTATGTAGGGATACCTGGGTGGCTCAGTTGGTTAAGCAGCTGCCTTCAGCTCAGGTCATGATCCCAGGGTCCTGGAATTGAGTCCCTGCATCGGCTCCTCGCTCAGCAGGGAACCTGCTTCTCCCTCTGCCTCTACCTGCCACTCTGCCTGCTTGTGCTCTCTCTGTCTGACAAATAAATAAACAAAAATCTTAAAAAAAAAAAAAAGAATAACATACTATAATAATTTAAGGCATATTGCTTCTAAAGTTTTCACATATGACCTAATTATTTAACACTTTTTCCTTAACTGCATGAAAACAACAGCCTAACAAATTCACAAATGTCTTATTATACAAAAGCTATACGATACCATTCAATAAAGTGAAAGAGTTGCAATTTTAAATTCCTTACATTTCTGAATATCAGTCTCTGTCATATCAAGACCTTACTCTGTAAAGGAAACATTCTAGTATCTTTTATGAAGAGATTCTTTTATAAAAACCTTAAAAAATGAATCTTGAGATCTGACAGCATACTGAAATTACTCAAGCTGCCCCAAATTAAGCCACTTTATTGATTTTATAAATACTGGGTTGAAACTCATTGGAAGGTCCCTGAATGACCAAAATCCCTTCTGACATCCAGACGCTTATCAGAGTACATGAAACGTCAGAGCCCGTGAACCATCAGACAAGACAGTTCTGAACTCTTAAGGAGAAAATTCTCCTGATGACTAATGGCTAATGACATTGAAAAGCACTTGTCTCAACAAAGTACACAATGGCTTAAAATAAATTAGTAAAAGAAAATTCCATAAAGGTTTTAAGCCCTGATAACTAGAATGATGATATTTCTAGAGTATGAGCCAACGGTAATGACAGCATGCCACAACGTTCAGTTCTCAGTGAAGGCAGCCACCTTGCTAATATGCATCCATCTGCTGTAAAGTGAACTTGAAAAGTGTAGTTGAATCAGCAAAAATCTATCATTCCTTCAGAAAAGTAACTCTACTCATGCCTGGCCTGTAACACTGAGCTGGTAACATCATCATCCCATAAAACAAATCCAGTATTGCTACATGTTAACTTTGCAAGACACTTGCCAAGAGTAAGATCTCTGCTGTCTGCTGGAATACTGTGAACTCATTTGGCATTAACTAAAGTACAATTCAGTGTTATTGCAATGTTTTATTTTATTGCATACACAAATTCTCAGTGTGCTTTTGTATCTGTGACTCTACCTGGGACATAAAACCGCAAGTTAAACATCTCAGCTCTCTACTACCTGTGTTATCTTGAATAAGTTTCTCAATCTCTCTGGATCTAGTTTTCTCATTTATAAAACAGGAAGAAGAACACCTTTCTTGTAGTGTTACTTTAGAGTTTTGTAAAGACCTAGATCAAATTTATGGCACAGTATGTGGCACACTGCTCAGTAAATCACAGTAATTATTATCATTTCAGTGCTTTATAATTGATATTGACCATTAAAGTATTCATAATACATACTTAAGATTCTTTCTAACAGAGATTTAGATGCAACAAGCAATTGCTAAGTGAATAAAATGTTGGCTTAACAAAAATTTGCCATTGTTAAAGAACACTTAATGCAGTTCAGGTGAAAAAAATCTATTTAAAGCTAACTCAGTTCTAAACATGCATGCACAGCAAGCAGTAAAAAATCTAAGAAACATGCTGTTTCTGAGCTGCCTAAGTGGCAACTCCACAGTAGTCAATTTCACATCAACAGAAGATAATAGACCCAATCAGAGATGGGTTCAAGCCCATTTGTGCTCAGTGGACCTACACCTCACGCTGTTTGGGTCATGCTGTTTGAAAGCTGACCTTGATGGCAACAGCAGAGTTTCACCAGAGCTTGCAGTCTACTCTGCTCTTTGTAATGAAAGTCACTAACCTCAAGCCTGCGCACACAACAAGATGAAATACAAGGTTTAAAAAATCAGAACCAAAGAATGCATGCAAAAGTTGATGGCAAATACTGACCAGCTAGCTGCATACTGAACATAGACCAAAAAAGCTGCAGAACACTTAATTTAAAAGGCTCTAGCAGTCAAAAATAGTATTTGAGGGGCGCCTGGGTGGCTCAGTCATTAAGCATCTGCCTTTGGCCACAGGACATGATTCTGGAGTCCCAGGATCCAGCCTCCCTCATCAGGCTCCCTGTTTGGTGGGAAGCCTGCTTCTCCCTCTCTCACTCCCTCCGCTTGTGTTCCCTCTCTCGCTGTGTTTCTCTCTGTCAAATAAATAAAATCTTTAAAAAAAAAAAAAACAGTATTTGAGACACTGACGTAAAATTTCTACCCCAATTGCTGCTCCCAAAAGCCGTAAGACACTCAAAAGAACAGAATTTCCTAATTCAATTTTTAACCCTTTTTTTCTACCTTTTTGTCTTTCCTCTTCTCTACTCCACATTATGTCCATATAAAGCTTACCAAAACATTAGCTAGCATATCAATTAAAATCATTAATTATTTTCCATAGTTCACAGAACAAAGTCTCCAATTCCTAGTCTCATCCCTCGCTATTTCTGTAATTTCACATCCTGCCCACATTTGCCTGCATTCACCCCATCTTTAAACTTGGTTGCTTATTGTACATCAAATATCTGTCATATCCTCCTCCTTTGCCTCACTTGAATTTTTTTTCACTTTTACTAAGTTTGTTATTTTAATTCCAGGAGAGCTAACATACAGTGTTATATTAGTTTCAGTTGTATAATATTAAGTGATTCAGCAATTCTATACATTACTCAGTGCTCATCATACGAAGTGTACTATTTAATCCCCATCACCTATTTCATCCATCTCACATTTCATTGCCTTGCATAAATGTTTTTAGTATTCTTCCATTATTGTCTAAATATCCTACCTTTCCCTCAAGACTTAATCGAAGGCTCTTATATCATCTATTGCAAAATGAAACCTCGGAGCCTGGTTATTACCATAAATGTGGAGATTCAGAAATAAATGAGTAAGCAAGAATATAGCACGAGTACTACTCTGATTTTTCAAGAGAAGTCAGAAAGCTGGATTTTCATATGAAAGCTCCTCATACTTAAGTGACGTAAAATGTTTTCATGTGTAATGACATAATGCTCTCACAAATTACATGAAGTTGCATTCTTTGTCACTTCAGATGAAGTAGTTTCCCTGGGTTCATCCTCCCTTCGCACCCATGTCTCCACCCTTGTTCAGGGGCTGAACCTCAGCACAGGTGCTTCTCTGGTACCCACCCCCATCTTTCACACTCTATGAGCACCAACTGATGGAGGGAGGACGTAAATCCAAAATGGCTGAAATGACACAGTCTGGTGAATAGGAGCTGAAAATATACATTACATCCAATGACAGGAAAATTAAGTGTATTACTTGGCTGAGTGGCCTCCAGATGCACCTCCCCGTATGACCGTAAGGCAGACCCGCATGTGTGATCTCACCCAGCAATCCTACTGCTCCATGAATTCCCTTTACTCCCTTGAGAGTTTGCTGTTGTGAGAAGTTACCGAAGGCGATTTCTATTTCTGTCTTTGGGAGCTTCTTCCTCAACACGCCTGTTTCTCAAGGGCCACGTCATCCCACCAATCAGCGCCAATGCCAGAAATGTCCATGGTAGGTCCTTCGTGTTTTGCTAAGGATTATATTTGGAGGAAAGGACCAAAGGTGTGAAGCATAGATAGAGACACTGCTACAAAGGTTGGATTACATACTCTTTTCAACAAGGGACCGTAACTTTCATCAACATTCCCAAAGGCATCAAAATTACTCAAAGTTGACAAAGTTATGTTGCAAGACCCTACAGTCACTGCTCACGGCTTACTTGTTTGAATCCCTCACTGCTTGCCAGCGTAGATAGGTAATACTTCTTCGGAAATTAAGTCCCTGTCACATCAGTGTAATAGAGATCTCTTGCAGAACATGAGCAGGTTTAGCCTAAATCAAGGAGATTTGCAGCCCAGGAGTTTGTTGGTAGATTCTGTAGGAATACAGTTCTATTAGGAAAGGTTTCATATTTGCAACTAAAAAAAAAAAGAAAGAAAGAAAGAAAAAATCGCCTAGAATATGAAAGTATTCATAATAAGTGTAAACAGGAAGAAAGGTTTTCTTTTACATAGGTTAACTTCTGTCCTATTTTCTGTCAACACTTAGCTGCCAAAGAAGAATCCAATCATAAGAACAGACATGAAAAATTGTTCCCCCCAAATATGGTGCTACATTTCTAGCTGTCTTCCTAGAGCTTAGGAATTCCATTTTAAGGAAACAGTTATCTTCTTTGGAGTGATAAAATCTGGGGTGTTCTGTAGGCTGGTGTGACGTCTTGCATTATCCCTTCCTTTATTTTTGCTTTTATCACCCAATACATGGGACAGAATGGAACACCGGGTCTGGGTCATGCTGAGAAGTCCCACTGGTGAAGAGGACTTTTATCCTCTCGCATTTGCAGGATTGTTTCATGGTATTGACATAGGGCAGCCCTGGTGCTCATCTGTCCAGGAGGCTTTGATAAATGGCTTCACATAAATCTGCTGCTTCTATTTAAAGAAATCAGTGAGTTTTTGTAATCTTCAGAAAAAAGAACTGCCCCCTGTGATGTGTCATTCAAATAGCCAGAAGCATCTAGAGTTTGTAGCAGCTGGAACCCAAAGACTTCTTTAAGGGAAAGCCCCAGTGCCACTATTTACACATTCTAATTCAAGCCAGAAGTTCCTCTGGTTTGCTGAAAAGTAATTCAGCACGGCCCAACAACACTTAGAAACAATGCCCCACAAGGAAGGGTCAGTTATTTTCATGGCCTAGCTACAGCTGAATTGCCATTTTTTTCTGTATCCTAATATTTTTTCTACCATCTTTCTAGCCTTTCCTATACACAGATTTTGTGGAGCAGACCTGTATTTTTTAATTCCAGGGCGACCATAACTGCTGCATAAGGCCTCAGTGTCACGCTCCTTGTTTAGACTGATGTATGGTTTTAATCAAATGTTTTGTTTCTGTATTTCAATATGCTTTACCTTAAATATTTATCATCAGAATTCGAAAAAAGAAGAAAAAACAATCTCCAGACTGTCTTCTATCATTATTCAAGTCTAACTTGGGCTATTTTTAACTTTTCAATAATGAGTCTTCCCAGAGAAAATTATATGTAACACATTTGTGAGGCGATGACAATGCATGTGCTCTTGGTACCGTGCTAACTGCTTCCCATGCTTTATTCAATTTACCCTTCACAACAACCTTTGGGGTCAGGAGCTGTTTTTATTCCAATTTTATAGGAGAGAACTAAGGCTTGGAAAGATTAATCACATTAGCCAATGTCCCAAAGCTAGGAAGATGAAGTGGGTGGGAGATGGATTTGGACCGAGCAGCTGGGGCCCCGGAGCGCGTATCTGTGTCACCACACAGAGCTGCCACATGATGTGCTACCACTGAACAAGGACACCAGTGTTTCCGGACAGTGATGGAAACAGTAAGCCTTGTTCCTGTAGTCAGAAGCCCGAAATTGCTAATTAAGGAAGGGAATTTGAATCTCTGATTAAGTTACATTGTCAAGATTGAGTTTCCGTTCCCCAGGGCGTTTATTCCAAAGACCTAAATTCACAGAAGAGATGAAATTGTGTAAGCCAATGTCCCAGTTTTCATGCACTTTGTTTAATCTTCAAAGTGACATTGCAGGTGAATTTTGTAGTCTCCATTTTTATAAAAGAGGAAAAAAAAGACTTAAGTAAATTATGCCACTTACCCAAGGACGTATATTATATTAGATGGAGGCAGTTTGGTCTTGGGTCAATGAGAGGCAAAAGAAATCAGGATAATCAGAGTGATTCTTGTTCTAGAATTCACTCTCAGTTCCCAGTGCTAAACAGTCTACATGGTAGAGAGTGTGGACAGACTCCAAGTTCTCATGATCAACTGGAAAGGGCTGATTTTAGTTACAGCCTAAAACTAGACTTTTATGGTAATATTCTCAGAAAATGACATTAAAGTTGTTCCACCTCCTAACGGTTAGTAGGGAGCTTCAAAGGTCATCTTTACTATTTTGTACATCTCACCATATTACACCAAACACCTAGTAGACTTGCTTGGTATTTACTTAGCCTTTGTTCTCATATTCAAATCCTAGTCCACACAAAAACCTGAGTTTAGAAACTTCACATTAACAACAGAAAATAACTGCTTAAAAAAGACCTCTATTATAGTCTCCCAAATTGACCACACATCACACACAAAGAAACCCTCAAAAAAATTCCAAAAATTGCATCCACTGCAAAGTCTATTCCCTGATCACAATGCACTAACTCCAGAAATTTTAAAAAATGGGGGGAAAAAAACCCAGGTAAGATAGTTATCAGGACAAATCAAAGTTCTATCTCTATTATAACATTTTCATTTAAAGAAAAAAAATTATACCCATAACTAAAAATAATAATTATGAAAAAAGTACACATTTGAGTCTTTAGAACACAGCAAAGATTTGTAATGCTAAGTCTCAAGTAAGAGATTAATTTCATCTCAAGAAGCTAGCAAAAAGAATGAAAAAAATACCTCAAGGAAAGCAGCAGGAAGATTAATAAAGTCAGAAATGTATGAATTACAAATCAGAAAAAAACAAATAAATTTAATAGTTGTGTTCTTGAAAATAAAATAATAAACTAAATAAAACACTGGCATAATTAATTTGAAAAAAAGATGGGGTAGAGAAATCATAAATACACAAAAATTATAACAGGGAAAAAGTACAGACAGGAAATTAAACTATTATTAAAAACGCAAACCATATCTAGCATAGCTTACACTGTTTTAGCAGAACATAAAGTTATTAATGAAATATTAATGTTTTATTCATTCAAATGTATAATTACAACTGCAATTTAAAAGCTCATTCTTCTTAGATACAATTCCTAATGAATCTAATCACTGAGCTCATGAGGGACCAACATACAGATGCTTATGAATAATTATACATATCAGAAGGAATAAGCAGAATGTCTCATAAATCTGTCCCCGAAAATACATCAGAAGCTCATACAATTTTCATCAAGTATCTTGTGCTCTGCATTAAGTTCAAAATAGATCATTTCAAGAACTGTGACGAGTCTGAGATTTTCCCAGCTTGGAAGATAACAAGTTAGTCTGTTTCAGGATCGTAGCAGGAGACGAGATGCCCAGATCACAGACAAAGAATTTGATCAGTCATGACACATTAGGCAGCATGAGCTCCATGTTCCCTGTGTTTCCTCTCAGCCTCCAAGTCTCAAGGCAGCAATGCGGAGGAGATCAAATAGACAGCACTCATATGGTGGGCATGTGTCCCAGTCGAGAAATTCTGAGCTTAGGCAACTCTAACACTTGCCTCAGAAAAAGACATTATCTTTATTGTCCCAGACGAAAAACAAATCTGCCCTCTCCCCTAAGGAGATACTATCTCTATCTTCCAAGGCTGTTCACCATATGAACATCTTTCAAAAGTTAGCCTAGAACAAAAGCTGTTCAAGTTTCTGTTCACAAAACACGTAGAAACATGAGAGACCCATGGAGAATGCTCTCCCAAGAGACAGCATATATAATACAAAAAATAATAATTTCAACAAGATTAACTATGAACTCAGAAATGTATAAAATTCTTAAAACCAAATAATATTCTACAGCCAGAACATCAACATTCCCAGGTTATCACATATGGTTTTCACATGCGTACTAGTTAACTCTTTCTGAGTAACAAACCAGTCCAAAATTTAGTGGCTAAAAACAATGGTGTATTATTTCTCAGTAATTCCTGGGTTGGGTAGATGGTCCTTCAGGTTTTACCTGGCTCACTCACAGTCTGCACCTCCACTGGAAACTGGAGGTGGCCTCCCTCATATGTTCAGTAGTCTGTGCTGGCTGTTAGGAAATTTCAATTTGCCTCCACATGGTCACTTATCCTCCAAGGGGCAAGATCAGCTTCCTTCCATAAACTCTACGGCACTATTCCAATATGGCGTTCGTCTCACACAGTGTCACTTTAGATATCTCTGATTAGTCAAAACAAATCACAAAGTCATCCTAAATTTATGGGATGGAAAAATAGTTTTGTTCTCATAATGAAGGAGCAAAGAACTTGTGACCATGTTTTTAATTTACCACAAAAGGGCTCCTGGGTGCTTGGGATTTATTGTCTGAAGTAATCATGCAAAAACGATGCCTACATGAATGCTGAAGAACTGTAATACAACCAGGCTCTGATGAACCAAAAAGTTTCACAATAAAAACTACAAGAGAAAAATATTAACTCTACAGAACATTAATCATAAAGAAAAGTCACCATAATAAAAAGTATGGCCATCATGGTTGACAAAATTAAACTAATTGCTTGGCTGCAGAAGTTGTCAATCTTAACTAAACAGAAAACTCTTATTTTTTGTGAAATCTCTCACTAGCACAGTGCTCCATATAATCCTCTCTGAGAAAAGATAACATAATGAAAAACATGAATTTCAGAGACCAACCAACCTGGTTTTGAATCTGAGTATTGCTACCAACAAGCTTTTGACTTGGAACAAGTTGCTTAACGTCTCGACACTTTAGTCTCCTGAAACACAAATTCAAGTCATTGTGAAGACTGAATGTAATAACATATGTCAAAAAGCCTACTCAACAGATAGTTGATCACACTGAAGAAATTCTACTTCTTTTTCCTTCCCTTAAAGTCAGCTCATTTATTCATTTATGTCCCTTCCCTTCCAGGTCTAGAGAGAGAGGAATTTATCATTCTACTTAGTGGTGAGAGTCTGGAAGTAGCCATAAGGACCCCTGGAAAGTCTTGGAAGCAGTGATCACAGTGGATCACACTACGGACTTACAGAACACTGGTGAGGAGAGCAGTAGGGGACTATGGCTCCCCCGGTCATGAGAGAAAGGGCTCTCTGTCAGGCATGGAGATTTAAGAACTGCTGTTTGAAAGGACTAGCTCTAAACATTGTTTGCCCCCTGTCTTGATAAAAAATTGTCTCCAGCACGCTCCCTGGGGAGAACTAAAACCAGCACTTTGTGAACTATACACAGCTGGAAAAGAGCAAAGCTGAAATACAAGGCTGCACATTAAAGTTTGGGGTAGGTGAGAACACGCTTTCAAAGGTGGAAAGGATTCTCAATGCCTATTTTTCATATTGAAAATATGATATGGAAGTTATATGATATTCAATTGCTCAAAATACATTCATGGTAAGAAAAACTACCAAACCCATGTTATAACTTTCCCAGTGCATTCTAGAAAATGCCCTATTTGAAATGATCCACGCAGAGAAATTACCTGGGGGATTTGCTCTTTTAAATGCAGTGGTTTAGTTAGGAATGAAGCTAAATATTTAGATATAAAATTTTAAAAATACCTCCAAAAATATAGCTAAACTTTGGTGACTATTGTTCTTTATTCAATTCCTTTATCTCCATTTGAATAATTATATTTGTGTCACTCTTACTTAGATATATTCTAGCAATCACTTTTAAAAGTTTCTCCAATCTTCATTTTCTTCATTTTAGAAATTCCTCCAGTAACACATTAGAGAGCAAATCAAATGAGAAAGATAGCTGAGCAAGTTCTGTATTTGTAAGAACATGCCACATAATTTTCATTAAGTACTTATTATCATAGTAATGATAGTATAACATGCTTGATGATGGAATCTAGATAATTTTGTTATAATATAATTCATGGTTAGAAATATACCTGTGTCCTCTATTAGTGATCAGGTAATCCAAAACCTGACGCTAAAGTGAGAAATTCTGAGGAACGACGATAGAACAGTTGATTAAATAACTGTTTGAAGAAGAAACCAATTGCAGGGACAATTCATCCTCAAGGATTATGTTCTTGACACACCACCACCAGCAGAATATGAACACTGGTCCAACTTATGACCAGAGTTCTAAAAAAGTGCTGGGTGTAGGGTTACCACCTGCAGAAATGCTGACCGCTACCCTCTGCCACATGGTCAAATTAGGAAAGAGTGTAACTACCACAAGTGACCAGGCACAGCTCACAGCTAAGCTTCAAACCAGTCATTATTTGGAGTAATTCTATAATAGCATGGTGGAACTAAACGAGGTGATAATGCAGCCCACAGCTTTGATTATAAGAATACAGCAAATAAGGAGAAAATGATATAATGAGTTAAATACTATGAAATAAATCTCCTAAAATTCATGCCACATACTACGATTCATACAGGGAGGAAGAAAGTGAAAAGTTTTAAATATGGCAATTTTAGTAAGTTTCAATCATATTCCTGAACCTTGGGTGTTAATCTATTTGATGCCCCAAATTGGTCTCATTCTACAGTTACATTAAACACAGCAACTATTTCCACCAATTCCTCATCCTCCAAATCTTGAGCAACCTCAGCCTCTCACCATTCAGGTAAGGAAAAGTTAACTGATCGTCCTGAAGAGAAATAGATCCTGTATCAGAGAGGGGTGCCCACCATTATGAAGAGGAAGTCTGAAACTCTGGGACAAAGCCATCCAAAGTGATAGCAGAATCCACTTAGGGGTTGTTGCTCAATATTGCATAGCCTACCTTTAAAAAATACCCTCTCTCACTTTTATTTTGGAAAATTCCCTCTGGCCACATCATCCCTCCTCCTGCCTTTACAATTCCAGAAGCAGTAACTTCAGCACATTCTGTAACCATTTCCACCTTTATTTTTGTCTGACAGACTTTCAATCCCAGGAGACTGTTAAAAATAAATCAAAGAATATGGAAAAAACAGTATGGATATATATCATTAATGGAAAGGAGTTGTTAAATATCACATGAAATTGTGTGACACCTTTCAAAGTGTTGAAAAAGTTGCTAAAATCCCAAGCACTAGAAACAATGTTCTAATTTTGTTCTATCATATTACCCCTTACTTAAATTGATTCAGTCAATTAATGCGTACCGGTCAGTCACAAAGCTGGTATAGCACATGAGGCAGATAGAAAGATGAAGTCCGTATAAAGCTTACTGTGTAGTAGTTGATAGGACATATACATTATTAAATATAATTCAAAGTCAAAAATAGGTTTTAAAATCCACAGGACACAGAGGGCATTATGTTGCGTACCTGTGGGAGGAGGTCCAGGGGTACAAAAGAAATGTAAGATATAGTACTAGGCCCTCTAAGACACCACAATCTAATTAAAGATGTGAAATATTTTCAGGGACCAAAGAAGTTTAAAAAATGGTTAAACAGAAGCTATAGGGTTATGGGCTTCCTTCTTCCCAACTCGACCCTTCCCTACTCCTCACTAACTAAATCCATTCTGGAACCTCCTTTCTGTGGTTAATGAACTGCCTCTCTCCTGACATTCTGCACTTAACACACTCAGGCTTCCCCTAAACCTATGAACTAGAAACTATATTATTCCCCAAGCCTTTCAAAGCCAAGAGTAAGGCAGACATTGCCTTTGATTGGAATGTCACTTATAAACTGTACAAGGCAGGCTTTAATGCCTTCTTCACCATAAGAACTGAACTACACTGAAACTCTTGAAAGTTAGTGGTGGGGACTAGAGATTAGAGGTCCTGAAACTCAAGGGTGGGGCTGATATGAGTGTTATGTGCAAAACAATAGTAAGGTGAGGAAAATGTAAAAATACAGACAGAACACAGAAAAATGAGAGGAATCTTTAATATATTCTTTGAAAAATGGACACAAAGTAGCTCAGCTCCTAAGAAACCATTTATATCCCCTAATGGCTCTACTTTGTTTCCAGTGTCTAGACATTAAACCACCATATATCAAATTAAACTTTTGTTTAATTCTCTCAGAAGAGACACAAGAGAATATAGACCATTAACTCACCACATTCAGAAAAACCCTGTTTATTTTGAGCTTCACTAGTTACTGCCTATTCCTAACTCTGATTTCTTCTACAATCCTGATCACTCCAACTAATCCACAGACTCTGGCATATCACCTTGACCTTACTCCAAATACTGACACAATGCTAGGTAATTTGAGATGGTAAATTTTATGTGTCAACTTGACTGGGCTAAGGGATGTCCATACAGCTGGTAAAACATTATTTTGGGGTGTGCCTATGAGGGTGTTTCCAGAAGAGATGAACATTTCAATCAGTAGACTAAGTTAAGAAGGTCCATTCTCACCAATATGATGGGCATCACCCAATCCTTTGAGGGCAGTCAAGAAAGGGCAAGTATGTGCTCTCTCTCTCTCTCTTACTCTCTCTCATCTTTAACTGGGACATCCATCTTCTCCTGCTCTCAGACACTGAAGCTCCTGATTCTCAGGTCCTTGGAATCTTGGAATTACACTAGAACCCCCACCCCCACCCCACACTCTCATATTCTCCTCCCACTCTCAAGTCTTTGGACTCAGACTGAATTATACTATAAGCTTTCCTGTTTATCCAACTTGCAGACAGGATATCATGAGACTTCTTTGCCTCCATAACTGCATGAGCCAATTCCCATAATAAATGTCTTCTTATCTTGGTTCTGTCTCTCTGGAGAGCCCTGACTAATCTATTAACCCATGCTACAATCTAACTGCTTAATTCATTCCCATCCACAACATGGTCACATCCCATCACTGCCATCACTGGAAACTGCTTTAATTTGATCCTTGACCTCTCTGAGCTACACTTTCCAGGATCCAATTCCTTAATGATAAATTCAGTGAACAAATTTCAGCTCCTGTGTTACTTGACCTTGCTATGGCCTTGGACTGTCATTAGCCACCCTAATTCCTTGACATACTTCTGTCCCTAGGCTTCTCTGACACTGTGACTTCTTGATCTTCCACCTCCTTCTTTGGCTGACTTTTCTGAGTCAACTGATGGCTTCCTCTTTCTGTTCTACCCCTGTATGTGGATGCTCCTCAGGGTTCTTTTTTCTGTGCCTGGGAAGCATATGTGGAGAAAGGCTAGAAGGAGGCTACCCCACCCAATTCAACTACTATATTTATGACAATGACTCCCCAAGTTTGTAGCCCAAATCCATAGGTTTACTAGATATTTCTGCTCTGTTTCCCTAAGTAGCTCATATTCTACATATCCAAAGCCAGATTCATCTTACTCCCAAATCTGTTCTCTCCCTTTCAGTTACTCAAGTCAGAAGCATGGCATCTGTCTTAAATCTTCCCTCTCCCTTGCCTGTCACTTCCAGCCTATCACTGATCCTCAGGCTTTTGATCTCCTGAGTGCCTTTGCACGGAAGCTCTTCACACTTCCCAGTCTTTCTGCCACCACTGTAGTCCACAGGAAGACAAACACTATATCAAGCAGAATATATGTAACAGGAACAAATCAGAAGTTGATCCAATGTCCTTTATTTTTATTTAAGCAAATATATGCAGTAATATTAAAATAATAAGAATATATATTTAAATTTAAAATGTTTGCTTCTAAGGATATTAAAAAATAATTGATATTTGGATTTAAAGATAACTATATTCTATTTGTGTGAACCACCTTTTTTAAAAAGATTTTATTTATTTGACAGAGAGAAACACAGCTAGAGAGGGAACACAAGCAGGGGGAGTGAGAGAGGCAGAAGCAGGCTTCTCAATGCAGGGCTTAATCCCAAAACTCTGGGATAATGACCTGAGCAGAAAGGCAGACTCTGAACAACTGAGCCACCCAGGCACCCCATGTGAACCACCTTCTAAAAGATAGTCAAGCACATTTTTTTTAAGTAGGCTCCACATCCAACATGGGCCTTGAACTCCTGACCCTGATAACCAGTCTTAAGCTCTACGGACAGAGCAAGCCAGGTACGCCAAGCACATTCTTAAATAGCAGCATAAGCTATCCTTCCATCAAACACATGTTGTTGAATAAAGCTATTATATACCCCTAAAATGATAGACTGCTTTGGCAAAAGAGTGAAGCTGTAATTCAAAAGCACTCAAGCCCCAGAAAACATTATGTTATCACTAGTTCCTTAAAGAAGTAAGGCCAGGAGGGACAGGAGGCTCTGGCTACTCAGACTGCAGGGCTCCAAGCAAATACAAACCCAAAACCACATAGGGTCAGAGCCAACAGGAAACTCTACCTTCTAGGCATGACATAAAGAATGATTCTAAATACTTCTAAAAATAGCAATCATACTGGAAACCCAGAAGAATAACCACATGAAAGAAAATAAATTATTTGTAAAATAAAAAATCCTTTGAATTGTTTTACAGAACTGCTATAACAACTTTTTCTTCATAGACTAGTCATGGTAGGAAAGATTCAGCTTTGAATATATATCATCATTATCATATTTGATTCTGACAACTAACTCTACAAAGGAAACTGGGCTTGCTATTCCAACATAAAAGGAGAAAACGGAGGCATATGGAGTATTCTGCCTTTAAAATTAATGGGTCAGTTGACATACCCTTACCCCATAGCTAGATGACTACTAACTGTATCCACTATCAATTTCATCCAATGACCTCTGTGCTGCCATTTGCTGCAGTTTTATGCATATGACTAATTATGCCAGTTTGCATTCCAACAATTCCACCTGTCCTGTGAAGTAGTTTCTACCAGAAGGCCTTGGGGAAGCACATGTGGAGCTCCAAAGAATACCTGCAAACTGCTTAACCATTGATTAGTGACACCAAAGTGCACAGTTGCAGAGAACATATTGGTTTTACGATGAAGGCACCTGGGATTTAACAGTCAATGCCAGGTAGAATTTGGATCTGGAAACGATAAAGCATGTAACTACTCTAAGATGTGATCTGACAGCTCGGCTCTGTCTATCAACCTGTAGGATGCCTTCTAATGAACCCCCAAGAGCTAATTCATATTACCTGGCCCAAAGCCAAGTAATTTCCCTTT
The DNA here is from genome assembly GCA_004023965.1 of Spilogale gracilis. Lineage (NCBI taxonomy): Eukaryota > Metazoa > Chordata > Mammalia > Carnivora > Mephitidae > Spilogale > Spilogale gracilis. The sequence goes on from PITA01004489.1 coordinate 108,540, forward strand.
CAAGTATTTCCTCAATGAAAAGCAATGACTTTAGCAAATAATTCAAACTGTTGCTTCTTTTGTAACACAAATCACTTGCACTCTGTGTATGACTTAAATAGTTCTTTTGTTCCAGAGTTCTATAATCTTGACTTGATAACACCGATACAAAAACAGAGTCCCACTCATTAACATTAATTAAATTAAATTAACACTGTAAGGGCATTGTGAAGGCTGCCTGTGTCCAGGTGCCTAGAGCTCTCAATTTTCCTCTTATTTTTGGATAGGAATATTGACCTCAGAAACAACATCTAACTGATTTCAATATGCCCATGGCTTAGGCCTGCCATCATATCACATTAAGTCATGTGCCTTCCTTGACAAACCACCTTGTCAATGGTATTTCAAAAATGCCTGACATATGACACTGGCAAATTCTAAGTGTTACATGACATTTTATGTCTGAGTAATAGGACGTAATTCACAATATGTCGCTTACTCATTTTCAAGTCAGTTCTGTTGAATGACGGGGAAAAGAGTATGTGTTTTAGATACTATTTTTTTCCTTAAAACTCTCAGAGCTTACAATGGCAAGTGTCACAAAGCACCAATATCTAGTAATGAGCACATAAGAGTTGATCAGTTCTAATGCTCTACTCAGGAAAAACCAGCAAGTCACTAACATGTTCATTTAACATATGTCCACCGCAAAAACCATTCCACTTCAAACATCTTACTTCTCTTTATTTGATTTAGCTTGAAAGCAAAATTGGCACAGTGTTAGTCACCACTGGAGATTAACTTCTAATAGAGTTGTTAGAGTACGTATATGCATACGAATTGTTCACCATTGTTTCAAAAAAGGAGAAGTGAAGATTAAAAGAGAAATTGGCACAGATCTTCCAAATACTTAGACTGAGCCAGAAAATTACATTCTTGAAAGTCTTTTTCAATTTAGGTAAAAATAATGAAATAAGCATTTACAAAGAAAACAGAGAACCCAAAGGACCATTAGCAAAAGCAGCACAAGCTTTGACGGAATAAATCAGACCAAGCTGATGGTTTTTCAGTGAATTTATAACACTGATGAATAAAGAAACAAAGAAGATATTTTACATGTTATGGATACACTTAAGAAATATTGATTTTTCTATTATTCAAGTGTTCTAACCACATAACCAATGGAATAGTAATAAGCAATTCAGTGTTTCGACCAATAGGTAGCTACTTTGGTCAATGTAACCCTTCTAAAGTACTGGCAAAGAAACACCAGTGCTACTAAGTTCCTAATTCAGTTAAACATTGCTCTCTCTGGTCTGGAAGTGATAGCATACGGCGTAATGAGATTTTTCTAATTCATGTATTTAGGAAAGCTATGTAATAGTCGTAAAAGCAGAATATATCAATGCATCCATTTAGTTTTCAGATACTTATATCATTTAACAACAACAACAACAACAAAATAACCTAGAAACATATAAATTACCTTTTGGAAAACAGGTTTAGAGTGAGAAAAAAATATTTTCTACAATAATGAAAATGAGAAAGTCTAGAAAGCATTCCCAAACTACAGTTTGGGGAAATAGTAATCAACAATTTATTTATGGTAAAGAAAGTTAATGAAAATAAATCACTTTAGAAAAAAGTATTTGGCAAACGGTAAAAAGCTGAAAACTTTTCCTCTAAGATCAGGAAGATAAGGATGCCCACTCTCACCACTTTAATTTGACACAGTATTGGAAATCCTAGCCAGAGCAATTATGCAATAAAAAGAAATAAAAGGCATCCAAATTGGAAAGGAAGACGTGAAAGCATCACTATCTGCACATGATATTTGCAAGATACAAAATCATTATACAAAAAAACTGTTGCTATTATGTACACCGATAATGAACAATCAGGGCGACAAATTTTTAAAAACGATTCCATTTAAAATTGCATCAAAAAGAATAAATTATGAAGGAATAAATTTGACCAAGGGAGGTGAAAGATCTGTGCACTAAAAACTATAAGACACTGATGAAAGAAATTGAAGAGAACATAAATAAATAGAAAGATATTCCATGTTCAAGAATTGGAAGAATTAACATATTTTTAAAAGATTTTATTCATTTATTTGAGAAAGAGAGAAAGTGATAGACAAAGCATAAATGGAGGGGGAGGGGCAGTGGGAGAAGCAGGCTCCCCACTGAGGAGGGAGACTGATATGGGCTCGATCCCAGGACTGTATAGATTCAATGCAATCCCTACCAAAATTCCAGGGGCATTTTTCACAGGAATAGAAAAAATCCTAAAACTTGCATGGAACCACAAAAGATGCCTAAAAGCAAAACAATTTTAAGAGAGAAAATAAAACTGTAGGCATCATGCTCCTTGCTTTGGAACCATATTACAAAGCTATAGTAATCAAAGTGGTATGCTCTGGTGCTGGGATAAAAACAGACAGACACAAAGATCAAACGAATAGAATACAGAGCCCAGAAATAAACCCACACATATATAATCAATTAATTTATGACAAAGGAGCCAAGAATGTATTATGGGGAACAGTCTCTTTAATAAATGGTGTTGGGAAAAGTAGGCAGCGTATGAAAAAGAATAAAACCAGACCACTATTTTATACTATAAACAAAAATTAGCTCAAAATGTACTAAAGTCTTAAGTATAAGAACTGAAACAATAAAATTCCTAGAAGAAAACAGCAGTCGTGAATTCCTGTGACATCAGTCTTGGCAATGATTTTTTTTTTTTGGGGGGGGGATTTGATACCAAATCACAGGGAACAAGAGCAAAAATCAGTAAGTGGGAATACATCAAACTAAAAAGCTTCTATAGATCAAAGGAAATAATATTTGCAAATCATATATCTGATACGGGGTTAATAGTCAAAATATATACAGAACTCATAAAACTCAATGATAAACAATCAGATTTAAAAATAGGCAGAGTATGAATAGACATTTTTCCAAAGAAGACATACAGATGTCCAACATGTACATGAAAAAGTACTCAATGTCATCAGTCATCAGGGAAATGCAAATCAAAACAATGAGATACCACCTTATACCCATCAGATTGGTTATTATAAAAAAGACAAGAAACAAGTTTTTCCAAGGATATAGAGAAAATGAAACCCTCACCCAGTGTTGGTAGGAAAGTAAATTGCTATGGCCCTTATGGAAAAGAGTGTGGAGGGTCCTCAAAAAAACAAAACTAGAAATATCATATGATCCAGCAATTCTACTTCAAGGTATTTATTCAAAGAAAATGAAAGCACTAACTCAAAAAGATATACGGATATCCATTTTCAGCACAGTATTATTTACAATAGCTAAGATATGGAAGCAACCTAAGTGTCAATGGATGGACAAATGGATAAAGAAGACATTGCATATATACATAATAGAATATTCTGTAGATTAAAAAAGAGGGAATTTTGTCATCTCCCTACACACATAAAAAGGTCATGTGAGCACACAGCAAGATGGGTGTTTGCCACCCACAAGCCAGGAAAAGAAGCCTCACAATGAAACTCTTTGCCAGCACCTTGACCTTGGATTTCTCAGCCTCTAGAACTTTGAGAAATAAAATTCTATCATTTAAGCCATTCGGTCTATGGCATTTATTGCAGCAGCCTGAGCTGACTAAAACAAACTCAGATTTTCAAACTACATTCATGGGGAAAATGACAATGACTCTCTTATTAACAGGAAAGATAAGGAAAGGATTTAGTCTGAGGAAAGACTACTCTAAATTCACCTAATATAGGTCAACTTTAGCTGTTCCTATCCTATGCAAATCAAATGGGGCTATGCATCTCATTTATAATAAAAACAAATATCATTGAGTATAAAATGATAATGCATGGGCAGGTCTCTCTGGGATGATCACACAATGATTTTAGAAACAATAGGATTAGCAAACTATAAGAATGTAAAAAAATTATTTGAAATTCCCTGCTACTGGTTTATATTTGATTATGTGTTTCTACTTATTCTTCTCTAATGATGTTGGTAACAAGCTTTTCAAACAATCTTACTGCCAGGATTTGTAGTATTATATTCAAATTGCTTTGACTTTTATTATGTTTTTATTATGCTATGCCAGTTGGCACATAATGAAAGGAAAACTACTTAATACCTATTTAGACCAAAAAGGTTTTTCCATTACCTAACTTAAAATGATAAAACAATCATAGGAAGGTTTTTGGGTTTTTTTTTTTAAGTTATCAGTCAAGTATTACTCTGATACCACACCAAATCTTCAGGACTGATTTTCTCTTATGGATTTGTGTTTTTAAAATGGTTCTCAAATGATTAATGGTAGTCTACCCAATAATGGCCATGTCAAAGTTCATCTCCTAGGATCAAGTCAACCACACCTTTGCATGAGCTGTAAGAATTTTGAAGTAAGTATTTGGAACAAATATTTTTCTCTTGTTGACTTTCACTGCTGCTTTATCAAAACCAACACTAACTTTTTTCCATTTATCTAATAAGGATATTTGTAGAGATTAAGTTGAAACAAATGTGTTTAAAATTTTCCACTCCTCTTGAAAACTCAAAAAACAAAAATTAGTGTCATCACAATCAGCAACAGGCTGAAATAGTCTTTTTTTTTTTTTTAAGTTAAAGGAAAAAGAAAAAAGGCAACACTGGTAGCAATTTCATGATAGACTCAGTAGATTATGATTCAGTGTAAGTCAGTAAAAAGCCTTGAGAACAAGGAAACTGGTTTTCATTTCTGTTTCTTAGGGGACTGACATAGAACAGATACTCATAAATATTGAGGGTAAAGAACAGAAAGGAAAAAAAGTCATGGAGAGGAGAGGAAAAAAGAGTGGGAAAGGAGAAGGAAAGAGAGAATGATAGAAACCATACTAAAGGCTTTAAATCTGTGATTAGCTTGGTGTCTTAGATTCTCCAGAAAGCAGACCCTGAGTTAAGGACTGAGTGCATCTAATTTATTTGGGAGGGGCAAGGACATCCACTTGGATGGAGGGGTGGTACAGGGAAGGAAAAGCAAACAATTAATGGTGTATTATTAAGGCAGCAAGCACTATGGGCAATTGATGAGGACAAAAGGGAAACTTGGAAACTGCAAAATGCATGCCTCCCAGCCAAGACACAAGATAGCTGGGGTGAATTTACCCCCATGGTCTTCAGTAACTGGTTAGGGGTTACCCCCGTAATTTCTCTGGCACATTTGGCATGCTATGCAAAGGTCTTGGATGTTGGAAGTCATGCTGGCGTGAGTAAAAATGGTAAAAGGATCCCAGGGATATGAAGGAAGAACTGACAGCATCTGCTATGCTCAGCAACTGAAGAGAAATTTCCATTAAGTTATGTCCCCCAAAAAAGAAAGAAGTTAGGTTGGAATATATAACCTGGTGTGTTCTGATGCATCAATTAACAGATTTTAGGCTTTTATATTAGAAGAATCTATTTTACAGTGGTAGGAATCAGTCTAAGGCAAGTTTAAGGAGAGACAGCATGATAACAAACCAAACCAACCAAACAAACAAAAAAAATACCTGATTATCACCAATATCAAACTTCCTTAGAGACAGCCAATTGTCTGACTCACATATCCTGAAGGAAATGCGTATGCAGAATGGACAAGACAAGCTTAGTTATATGTCCCAGGGAGAAGTCTAGAAAGGCAAAGATTCTGATTCCCTGTACTCCTGAGCTAGGTATTGGTAAGTAAAACAAAGTAACCTTCAGCAGCATCCTCTTTTGAGGAATGGCTAATCAAGGTGATTGTAAAAAAATCTATGAAAGTATTCTCCTGGCACTTATTAAGTAAAAATATGTTCTTACTATTTTATACAAGCCACATGAGTATGCTATTGTTGTTAAGTTGCATTTTCTGCTAACTCAAAAGCACTGTATTAAATGTCACATAAATTCAAACAGTTTCACATGTATATAGGTACACTTTTTTCATTTCTGACTATGTGCAATCATTTCTTACCCAGTTAATAAAATTACCTTAAGGCAAAGTTTAATGTATGTAAATTCACTAAGCATTCAGTAAATGCCTTCATGAGCAAAGCACAGCACTAAGCTTCGTGACATGAAGAAGAAATCACAGTGATTGCTCTCATGAAATTTATTATCTAGAAAGTAGAAATGATGGGTGTGTAGAAAAATTGAGAATACTAAGTGCCATCACGGAAAATAAGCTATGGAAAGTCAAGAGAGGGGACAGCTAATTTCGTGTAAGGTGAGGATAAAGCCTCTTGGGTCAGGTGGCATTTGAACAAAACCTTAAACCACTTCCAGGATTGGGACATATGGAGGGAGGTACCAGCATTCCACGGATACAGACCACCACGAAGACATGGTAGCAAAATATCTTGAATGGCTTATAGATATGAACACAGAGTTCAATGTGCCTAGAGCATGGAGTGTATACAAGGGAAAGGAAATTAGAGTCAGAAACAGATTTGTAAAAGGCAGTGGAAGCATAGTATGTACCACATCCTCTTTATCCATTCATCTGATATCCATTCACCTTGGCTCTTTCCACAATTTGGCGATTGTGGCCATTGCTGCAATGAACATTGGGGTACATAGGGCCCTTCTTTTCACTACATTTGTATCTTTGGGGTAAATGCCCAGTAGTGCAATTGCAGGGTCATAGGGTAGCTCTATTTTTAATTTTTTAAGGAATCTCCACACTGTTTTCCAAAGCGGCTGCACCAGTTTACATTCCCACCAACAGTGTAAGAGGGTTCCCCTTTCTCCGCAGCCTCTCCAACAGTTGTTGTTTCCTGACTTGTTAATTTTGGCCATTCTGACTGGTGTATGGGAAGTAGGGTAATCCAGGAAGAGAAACGAAACAACAGAGACTTTGGACACAGAAACAAACTGAGGGACTTGGAGGGAGGGGGGTGGAGGGATGGGAGAGCCTCGTGGTGGGTACTGGGGGCAACTACTGCGTGGAGCACTGGGTGTGGGGAATGGGGAATGAATCTTGGAACACTGGCAAAAAAATTTAAGTAACAATAAAAAAATAAATAAAAATTAAAAATTAAAAATTAAAATTAAAAATTAAAAAAAAAAAAAAAAGGCAGTGGAAGTCCCAGAGGAACTATTAGGGTAGCCATTAGCCACATGTAACACTGAACCCTTGAAATGTAGGGAGAAACATATTTCAAAGACTTAGTAGAAAAAAGAATATAAAATATTAGTAATTTTTATCTTCATATGTTGAAATAATATTTTAAATATATTGTGTAAAAATATTTTTTTCACTTTTTTAATGCGGTTATGACATTTTAAATTACATATGTGGTGCAAATCGTCTTCTATTCTAGAACAATAGCTAGAATATGTTTATGGTTTTTCCATAAGAAGTTGGGGGCCTTAGGGTAAAGAGTGAATGACTGAGTGACACAATTAGATATCAGCTTTAGATGATTAATTGTGATTTCAAGGGAGAGAGCAGAGCAGAAAGAAGAAAGAAAAACGTACAAGATTTAATGAGGTTGGTGGCAGTAGGTGTGCGTGAAAGGAGAGAGATGTGACACTCCTGGGTGGTTTGGTCGGTTAAGTGTCTGCTGTCAGCTCAGGTCATGATCCTGGAGTCCTGGGATTGAGCTCCACGTCGGGCTCCCTGCTCAGCTGGGACCCTGCTTCTCCCTCTCCCCCTGTCCCTGCTCACGCTCTCTCTCTCACAAATAAATAAAAAAAAATCTTTAAAAAAAAAAAAAGGAGACAGATGTAAGTGATGTTGGGGAGGTAGAACTGGCAGTATTGGCAGGAAATCGGAAGCCATGTATAGGAAAGCACAGAGGTCAAGCACAGCGCCAAGTTAGTGGAAGAAGTGACTGGAATAAAGGCAATGATATCAACAAAAACATCCAGAGGAATTGGTTAAAAGAAAAATAAAAAAGAAAACAGGTGGGTTCAGCTTGAGACCTAATGAATTTTAGGTCCATAGGACATATAAGTGGAGGAACTGAGAAGACAGAAACGTGTGAGAACAGATGCTCCTACAATCTGAGAAATTTTTAAAGAACATAAAGAGAGGGAAAAAAGCTAATAGTTTCTTAAATACTTGAGTTTTAACTCAAGAAACAAAGTCCTCTTGTTCCTCTTAGATCAAAAACACTGTAACAAATTGTCAAATACTATCAGGTAATGGTGTCTTTAAAAAGAAGTTCAAGCTATGGAAAAACAGAAAATAAGGGAAAATTCCATTTAGCTCTTATTTATTGAGCTCCACTAAGAGTCAGGCAAAGCAGAGCATGCTAGAGAGGTGGACATGAATAAGGTATCACTCTATTCTGAGAGTATTCATAATCACATAGTTTTGTTTCCTCAGGTAAAGTAAAAATATTAGAGAATGATAAAGCTGGTACAAAAATCTGTCCAAAATTTAAGCTGTAGATTACATCTGATAGAAACAAAACCTGAGGCAAAGAATGGGGCCGTTTCGAGAACGGCACTTTCATTTTGTGACTAGTTTGAGTTATGATACTAGCCTTAACACTTTTGAGCATTCTGTATCTTTAAGCCTATTTTTTTGTTGTTGTTGAAATACAGGAATCACTTCATTCCAGTGGAGACCAAGTCTGTTTTGTGTTCTATGTGAAGTCATGTCTCTAATTTTAAAAATATCATTTCTGTGATCAAAGATACCCACAGGAGCCTCCTTATAGCTAAGAAGACAACACCTTGCAAACTAGAAAAAAGCCGTATCTTTTTACTAGTGAGGCAAATGACAATACCACATCCAATTCTCAAAGCATTAACTGGAATTGTATCACTGTCCAGATGGAATTGTACAGGGCTTGGTTGGTAGCACTCTAATAACCTCTACACAAAACATTTCGATGTTTGGGGGAAGGGGAATAAGGACATTGACACCTTGAAGGATCATTATGTTCTCATGTCTGACCCCAAAGTGAAAGGAACAAAGAATACAAAGAATACAAACATTTTTCAGAGAGATAGAAGAGAATTGCCATGGTTTAAGAAACCAAATAGCTATAAACAGAAACTATCATCATGTCTGACAGAGTGTCTAAGTACTGCACAATATTAGGGCTCAGTTCTGTGATTTCCATTGACTGAGAGTGAATCACAGTTTTTCCAGATCTATCCTCTGATTCTGGTGGAACACAATGTAAAAGTCCTTAAGAAAAGAAGACACAGGTCTAAAAAGAAGATCAAGTGTGGCAATTTCCTACTACTGATAAATTACATACTTACTTTGACTCACTTCCCTTCCAAAAACAGAATAAAAAGATAGATGTAGATCCAAGAGTGTGCTTTGTCAGAATTCTGATGGTACATTCTAGAATATAGTCATGGCATTGGGGAGAGAGCTGATGGCAAGTCTTGATGCTTGTAACTAACCCTAAAAGAAGAAAAGATGATTGAATGATCATTCTAAAAACATAAGAATAAATGATGGTACAGTGACAGATCAGACAAAGAAGTTCTTTCTCAGAGGAAAAATATTACTGCAATTTCATTTTAACCTGAACTGAACTATTAGTTGGTAAAACTCTGCAGATCCTTAAAGAATATTAATTCAGATCTTCTAAGCTGCCAATGAAATACGCTATAATTTTATTTTTTTTTCTTCATTACTTCAGAAATCCTGATGGTAGAATGAAGATGTAGTCCACATTATAGAAAATGCCATTTTATGTGACCCTTATGATGATTATGGAAAATCAAGGCATTGATCTTATCCTCATTCCATATTTAAATGATGACATAGTCAATGGCCCTTTCTCACTGTAACATTTGTTTAAGTTTAATTACTGTACACTTAGAAAACTATCTTGTTACCTTAAATGCAAGACATTAATTTAAAAAGAAAGAAAATGTCTGTGTGCCATCCTCCCTAAATATCAGCCAGAAGAAAGTCACCCTAGAACAAAGAGAATTCTAAAATTTTAATATTAAAAATATCTTTTATTTGGAGGGAGATTGCTAACCTTCACTGATCTCTTATTAAATGCCAAGCACTGGATGAAGTGCTATACATAGATTATGTCATTTAATTCTCATTCTACCTTAGGAGATCCTAAAACAGGAAGGCCAGAAATTGACATTACTAGAGGTGTTGCAACCCAAGCAAAGTCTACCCCCTCGCCCACAGTCCACAACCTTCCCATCCCATCGACACGAGCCCCCAACCCCACTCCAGGTTGCTATTCCTCTGCCTTGTGAGGTGGACTTCATTGGCTGCAACAGCATAGACTACTATTGCCCCGACATCCCTCCACAGAGAGAATACAAGTTAAACAGGCAATACTAAACATGTCTCTGGGAGACTCCCATGAACAGGGGCTACTCCTGTATTTATTAACTAAAGTAAAAAACAACATTTTTAGGACTTTTTTCTTTGCCACGGCTAATAACTTTCTCTATCAAAAAGAAGCAGAAATGGTGTAGCTGAAATGTTTCACAAAAATAGTGGGTAAGTCAAGTGATATGGTGATTTCTAATATTGGTGGAGGCAAGGAGGAATGTAGCATTCCCCAGGAAAGCTGAAGCAGCAATTTTGGTTACAAGTAACAGAAATCAAGCTGAACTAATTTAAGCAAAAAGGGGAGTGGGAGGCTATTGAATATTCTTAGGAAATACAAGAATGAGTGAAGCATACTGAGCTTGGAAAGGTCAAAATGAGAAAAGTTCTGATTATTAGAGTTCCTTAAAAATTCTGCTAGTGAGACCAATAACCACATGCAAAGATGCTCAACATCACTAATCATTATGGAGATGGAAATTAAACCCATAGAGAGATACCGCTTCACATACATTAGGATGGCTACTATAATGGAAGGAAAGAAGAGAGAAAGAAAGAGAAATAGCCAGTGTTGGTAAGAATGTGAAGAAATGGAAGCCCTTGTGCACTGCCGGTGGGAATATAAAATGGTGCAGCTGCTGTGGAAAACAGGGTCAGTTCCTTAAAAAATTAAAGAAAATTACCATATGATCTAGCAATCCCACCTGTGGAATTAGAGTATATATGCAAAAGAACTGAAAGCAAGGACGATCATGCTCATACAATAGCCAGAAGGCAGAAACAACCCAAATGTTCACCAATAGATGAATAAATAAAAGATAATATAAACACACAATGGAGTATTTATTCAGACTAAAAAAGAAATAAGATTCTGACACATGCTACAACACGGATGAACTGTGAAGACTTTATACCAAGTGACATAAGCCAGTTATGAAAAGACAAATACTGCATAACTCCACTTATATGTGATATCCAGAGTAGTCAAATTCATAGAAACAGAAAGCAGAGTAGTGGTTACCTTGGGCTGGGCAGTGGAGGAGTGGGAGTTATTGTCTAATGAGTACAGAGTTTCAGTTGAGAAAACTGTTCTGAGATGGTTACAGCAAGAAATGTAAGTATAGCTAGGAAACAAGCAGGGACAGTTCTCGAAGAAGAGGGGGTTCCAAAACTGTCCACTATAAAAGGAAGCTTTTAGCAGATAAGCAGACAACAGGTATTTTTCACACTTCTACATGGTTTCATTTATTCTGATTGCATTGACCGAACATTGGTACATCAAATCATATTTCAGTGTCAGTTGCTGAAATTATTTGAACTATCTCCATGAGTCTTTCATGTCCCTGGATACTTGGAACAATACCTTAAAAAATTATTTAGTCCTCTTTACCAATGTGAATGTTGAATGAATAGGGAAGATTTGGATGTTACACACTCTACAGAATTCTTCTAACTTTATTTTTAGTTTCAAAAATATCAAGCCAATGGGATACATTACTTAGTGCTTTTAGGTAATTAGCAAAAGAGAACACTTTCTGAAGAATGGATATATAGCCTTCCTTTTTTTTCCCCATCATACCTATGTAAATAGCCATAAAAATGACAATGGTGGCCTGATGAGAAAATAAACTTAGAAATTAAAGGGCAGAAATGAAGGATTGAAAGGTGAAGCATCTGCTTTTGGATTAAAAGAAACAACAGTTAAAGTCTGACAACCAAGATTTTGTGTTCAGCAAATAGTGAGTATATAAATTAGTTAAGAGTAGCTCACGTATGTATTGTATTCCGAAGCATACTAACCTTCTAATTGTCTCAGAAGGAAAGGCTTTATTGGATTAGGCCAGTCAATTAGGGGCCATTCAGCCATATCTTTATCATGGTTTCTGTGATTTTATCCCTGGAGATAATTGTCAATTCGGTCAAGAGTAAGTGAAGCTACAAAGAAAAAAAGACATGCAAAACATCCTCTAAAATTTGAAAGTAAAAAACCAAATGAGACAAAGTAGAGGGGAAGAAAAAAGAAACAAACATTCCAGTATTTACATCTTGGCAGTCTTTACAAAGGTGACAGCTGATATCGGACCTGTTCTGAATTGAATAATTTCCTTTTGAAACTAATTATGCGGGGCATCTGTGTGGCTCAGTTGGTTGAGCAACTGCCTTCGGTTCAGGTCCTGATCCTGGAGACCCAGGATCGGGCTCCCTGCTCGGCGGGAAGCTTGCTTCTCCCTCTCTCACTCCCCCTGCTTGTGTTCCCTCTCTGGCTGTGTTTCTCTCTGTCAAATAAATAAAATCTTAAAGAAAAAAAAAAAACTTATTATGCTTTTATTTCAACTACATCTTTCTGGGAAAGTAAAATTATGAGAAATAAAATATAACTGCTTATTATATTACTGTAGAAAAATTTTTTCTACAAAGTAATACCTTGGTTAAAAAGAGTAAAATGTTCAGTTGTAACAAAACAGAAGAATTGTCTCTTTATGTTAAAAAAAAGGAGTTAAAGTTAAAATAAGTTAGGGGCTCCTGGGTGGCTCAGTTGGTGAAGAATCTGACTCTTGACTTCAGATTGATTCCTGAGACCAAGCCCAGTTGGGCTCCGTGCTCCGCCGGGAGTCTCCCTCTTCCTCTGCTCCTTCCCGTACTCATGTGTGCACACGCTCCTCCTCTCTCTCTCTCAAAATAGATAAAACTGTTTAAAAACCAAAAATAAGTTAAGTCAAAGTAAATTTTTAAAAAGATCAAATTTCAATGTAAAAAATGGCAAACCACATAGTTTTAACCATCCTGATATTAAGCGTCTCACACATAGTTTATCAATCGAGAGTCTCAACATTGCCCCCCTACCCCACCAGAGGCTGTACAGTGTAGGAGGTAAACACCCAAACCTTAGAGCCACGCTCTCGGTTTGGAGTCCATCTCTGACACTACCTATCACCTAATCTCCCAGTACCTCTGTACCCTCATGTGGAAAATAAGGATGATGATGATGATGATAATGATGATGGTGGTAGTGGTGATGGTGGTGGTGGTGGTGAGAACCCTACTTGACAAGTTCACTGTGAAAATTAAAGTAACATATAAAATATTTATAATGGTAGCTGACACACAGGAAGTGGTATAAAAGTATTCCCATTGACCTTGTAATCACCACAGATTCTGAAATCTGCAAGGAATGTTAACAGGTAGGAGAAAAGGGGTCCCTGATTTTATTAATTCAGGTTGATACCCATTTTTCAGAGCTCATGTTGCCTTATTTGGAAACACTCCTGCCCCTCACCAGAGTAGTATCACACCAGCCCAGCACTGGTCCTTTCCCCATCTTGCCAGGCTGCTTCACTTAATAGATGTGGAGGCTCACTCTCTGCTGCTTTTAACAGCATACACTAGCTTCTTTAAATATTGTACAAGTACACATGAATAAATATATAAGTATGTTAGAATGACATAGCAACATAAGTAAACCCAGCGAAATTAAGTAATTACATAAAGTAAATAAAATCACTACAGCCAGATTGAACTACTTCTGTCAAAAAGAAGGAAAATAACAGCAGGAATTCTTATAAAATTACTTTATTCAGCACTAAAAGCTTTTTTTTAAGGTACAGTATGCTTAAAACAGTAACATTCTGCTAATGTTTTGCCAATGAGGAACCGATCACTCATATTTTCTGGTTTTCATTTTTTTTATTATTATTTTGGTCAATGTTTTCATCTATCCTGAATGTCAATGTCCTTATCCCATTTAAACTAGAAATCATCAGAACACAAAGTGAAGACTATTCAACAATATATTAGAGAGAGCAAACTTGTTCAAAAACAAACAAAAAATAAGTGAGTTGGTAGGTAGAAAGAACCACACAATAATCCTCAGATGGTGAGTTTATTCTTGGTTTTATTTCCATTGACTAGAACTGTGCCTGGCATACAGCAGGCATTTAATAAATAGTTGTCTGAGTTTTGAATGAATAAAATAGTTGTCAACCACTAAACCTATTATCAAGGTTCTGGATTTTGTAAAAGGTGTCAACAGTCTGAGAAGTGGTTCTCAAATGGAAGAGGAACAACCTTCTTTTTTTTTTTTTTTTTTTTTTTTTTTTGAGGAACAACCTTCTAATGGGTATGTGAAATATG